>RJWK010068346.1:0-11385 GCA_004363435.1 Platanista minor
TAAAAGGGAGAAAAAGTAGAAAGGAAGAAAGAAAGAAAGAGAGAGAGAGAGAAAGGAAGGAAGAAAGGAAGGATAAAATAGAATAATGTTAGATAAAACAAAATAAAGTTATTAAATTAAAAAATTATTAAGATAGAAAAAATTTTTTTAAAGTTAAAAAAAAAAAAAAAAAACCAGACAGATAGAACCCTAGGACAAATGGTGAAAGCGAAGCTATACAGACAAAATCTCACACAGAAGAATACACATACACACTCATAAGAAGAGGAAAATGGGCAAAAAAAAAAATCTTGCTCTCAAAGTCCACCTCCTCAACTTGGGATGACTCGCCGTCTATTCATGTATTCTGCAGATGCAGGGTACATCAAGTTGATTGTGGGGATTTAATCCGCTGCTCCTGAGGCTGCTGGGAGAGATTTCCCTTTCTCTTCTTTGTTCGCACAGCTTCCGGGGCTCAGCTTTGGATCTGGCCCTGCCTCTGCGAGTGGGTCGCTGGAGGGCATCTGTCCTTCGCTCAGATAGGACGGGGTTAAAGGAGCCGCTGACTCGGGGGCTCTGGCTCACTCAGGCCGGGGGGAGGGAGGGGCACGGAGTGTGGGGCAAGCCTGGGGCGGCAGAGGCCAACGGGATGTTGCACCAGCCTGAGGCGCGCGGTGCGTTCTCCCGGGGAAGCCGTCCCTAAGTCACGGGGCCCTGGCGTTGGCGGGCTGCACAGGCTACTGGAGGGGAGGAATGGAGAGTGACCTGTGCTCGCACACAGGATTCCTGGTGGCAGCAGCAGCAGCCTTGGCGTCTCAGGCCCGTCTCTGGGGTCATCGCTGGTAGCCGCGGCTCGCACCCATTTCTGGAGCTCCTTTAAGTAGCGCTCTTAAACGCCTCTCTTCGCGCACCAGGAAACAAAGAGGGAAGAAAAAGTCTATTGCCTCCTCGGCAGGCCCAGACTTTTTCCCGGACACCCTGCCGGCTAGCTGTGGTGCAGTAGCCCCCTGCAGGCTGTGTTCACGCCGCCAAGCCCAGTCCTCTCCCTGCGCTCCGACCGAAGCCTGAGCCTCAGCTCCCAGCCGCGCCCGCCCCGGCGGGGGAGCAGACAAGCCTCTTAGGCTTGTGAGTGCCGGTCGGCAGCGATTCTCCGTACGGGAATCTCTCCGCTCTGCCCTCCACGCCCCTGTTGCCCTGCTCTCCTCCGCGACTCCGGAGCTTCCCCGCTCCGCCACCCGCAGTCTCCGCCCGCGAAGGGGATTCTCAGTGTGTGGAAACCTTTCCTGCTTCACAGCTCCCTCCCACTGGTGCCGGTCCCGTCTCTATCCTCTGTCTCTGTTTTTAGGGGTTTTTTTTGTTTGCCCTACCCAGGTAAGTGTGGAGTTTCTTGCCTTTTAGGAGGTCTGAGGTCTTCTGTCAGCGTTCAGTAGGTTTTCTGCAGGAGTTGTTCCACGTGTAGATGTATTTCTGGTGTATCTGTGGGGAGGAAGGTCATCTCCGCGTCTTACTCTTCAGCCATCTTGTCTCTAATCTAAAGATCTTTTTTGATGTGGACAATTTTTAAAGTCTTTATTGAATTTGTTACAATATTGCTTCTGTTTTATGTTTTGGAGTTTTGGCTGAGAGGCATGTGGGATCTTAGCTCCCCAACCAGGGACTGAACCTGCATCCCTTGCACTGAAAGGTAACATCTTAACCACTGGACCACCAGGGAAGTCCCTAGATTTACATTTTTTTAAAATACAAAACTGGGGGAAAATTCCATCCCCTAATTCTATCAGATAAAAGGTATAATTTTGTTTTAAAAATTATTCCCTTATATATATATTTTTTAATACAGCAGGTTCTTATTAGTTATCCATATTATACATATTAGTGTATACATGTCAATCCCAATCTCCCAATTCATCCCCCCCACACCTCCCACCCCCCGCTTTCCCACCTTGGTGTCCATATGTATATGTTGTTCTTCACATCTGTGTCTCTATTTCTGCCTTGCAAACCGGTTCATCTGTACCATTTTTCTAGATTCCACATATATGTGTTAATATACGATATTTGTTTTTCTCTTTCTGACTTCACTCTGTATGACAGTCTCTAGGCCCATCCATGTCTCTGCAAATGACCCAATTTCGTTCCTTTTTATGGCTGAGAAATGTTCCACTGTATGTATGTACCACATTTTCATTATCCATTCGTCTGTCAATGTGCATTTAGGTTGCTTCCATGACCTGGCTATTGTCAGCAGTGCTGCAATGAACACTGGGGTGCATGTGTCTTTTTCAATTATGGTTTTCTCTGGGTATATGCCCAGTAGTGGGACTGCTGGGTCATATGGTAATTCTATTTTTAGTTTTTTAAGGAACCTCCATACTGTTCTCCATAGTGGCTGTAGCAATTTACATTCCCACCAACAGTGCAAGAGGGTTCCCTTTTCTCCACACCCTCTCCAGCATTTGTTGTTTGTAGATTTTCTGATTGATGCTCATTCTAACTGGTATGAGGTGATACCTCATTGTAGTTTTGATTTGCATTTCTGTAATAATTAGTGATGTTGAGAAGCTTTCCATATGTCTCTTGGCCATCTGTGTGTCTTCCTTGGAGAAATGCCCATTTAGGTCTTCTGCCCATTTTTGGATTGTTTGTTTGTTTTTTTAATATTGAGCTGCATGAGCTGTTTATATACTTTGGAGATTAATCCTTTGTTGATTCATTTGTAAATATTTTCTCCCATTCTGAGGGTTGTCTTTTTGTCTTGTTTGTAGTTTCCTTTGCTTTGAAAAAGCTTTTAAGTTTCATTAGGTCACCCTTTGTTTATTTTTGTTTTTATTTCCATTAGTCTAGGAGGTGGGTCAAAAAAGATCTTGCTGTGATTTATGTCAAAGAGTGTTCTTCCTATGTTTTCTCTAAGAGTTTTATAGTGTCTGGCCTTACATTTGGTCTTTTAATCCATTTTGAGTTTATTTTTTGTATGGTGTCAGGGAGTGTTCTAATTTCATTCTTTTACATGTAGCTGTCCAGTTTTCCCAGCACCACTTATTGAAGAGACTGTCTTTTCTCCACTGTATATCCTTGCCTCCTTTGTCATAGATTAGTTGATCATAGGTGCATGGGTTTATCTCTGGGCATTCTATACTGTTCCATTGACCTATTTTTCTGTTTTTGTGCCAGTACCATACTGTCTTGATTACTGTAGCTTTGTAGTATAGTCTGAAGTCTGGGAACCTGATTCCTCCAGCTCCGTTTTTCTTTCTCAAGATTGCTTTGGCTATTTGGGGTCTTTTGTGTCTCCATACAAACTGTAAAATTTCTTGTTCTAGTTCTGTGAAAAATGCCATTGGTAATTTGATAGGGATTGCATTGAATCTGTAGGTGGTGTTGGGTAGTATAGTCATTTTCAGTGTTGATTCTTCCAATCCAAGAACATGGTATATCTTTCCATCTGTTTGTATCATTTTTTTTTTTGCGGTACACAGGCCTCTCACTGTTGTGGCCTCTCCCATTGCTGAACACAGGCTCCGGATGCACAGGCTCAGCGGCCATGGCTCATGGGCCCAGCCGCTCCGCGGCATGTGGGATCTTCCCGGACCAGGGCATGAACCCGTGTCCCCTGCATCGGCAGGCGGACTCTCAACCACTGTGCCACCAAGGAAGCCCTGTTTGTATCATCTTTGATTTCTTTCATCAGAGTCTTATAGTTTTCTGCATACAGGTCTTTTGCTTCCTTAGGTAGGTTTATTCTTAGGTATTTTATTCTTTTTGTTGCAATGGTAAATGGGAGTGTTTCCTTAATTTCTCTTTCTGAATTTTCGTTGTTAGTGTATAGGAATGCAAGAGATTTCTGGGCATTAATTTTGTATCCTGCTACTTTACCAATTCATTGATTAGCTCTAGTAGCTTTCTGGTGGCATCTTTAGGATTTTCTATGTGTAGTATCACGCCATCTGCAAACAGTAACAGCTTTACTTCTTCTTTTCGAATTTGGATTTCTTTTATTTCTTTTCCTTCTCTGATTGCTGTGGCAAAAACTTCCAAAACTATGTTGAATAAGAGTGGTGAGAGTGGGCACCCCTAAGGGACTTATGGGACATAAACAAGTGGATCAATATACACATTATGGGAAAAGAGAGAAAGCTTATTTGAAGAAATAATGGCAAAAACTTCCCATATCTAGGTGAAAATTTGTCACTTATAAGGCCAACACACACTAACTAGGATGAACTAAAGAAATCCACACTGAAATACATTATACTCAAATTGTCAAAATCAAAGACAAGGAGAGAATTTTGGTAGCAGCAAGACAAGTGACTTTTCACATACAAAAGAACAATCAGAAGACTAACAACAGTCTTCTAAGCAAAAACACTGCAGGCCAGAAAGCAATGGGGGACTTCCCTGGTGGTGCAGTGGTTAAGACTCCACGCTCCCAATGCAGGAGGCCCAGGTTCAATCCCTGATCAGGGAACTAGATCCTACGTGCATGCCGCAACTAAGAGTTCACATGCCAAAACTAAGGAGCCTGTGAGCCACGACTAAGGAGCCCACCTGTGGCAACTAAGACCTGGCACAACCAAATAAATAAAATAAATATTTTAAAAAAAGAAAGCAGTGGGATGATATATTCAAAATGCAGAAAGAAAAAAGCTTCCAACAAGGAATACTGTATCTGGGAAAACAATTCTTTAAAAATAAAAGACAAATAAACACTTTCCCAAATATACAAAAGCTGAGGGAATTAATCGCCACTAGACATGTCTTACAAGAAAAGCTAAAAGAATTCCATAGCATTGAAACAATAGAACACTGAGCAGCAACAGAAAAGCATATGAAAGTATAAAGGTAGCTGACATAGGTAAATATATAGACAAGTCCAGAATACTGTCACAATGTAGAGGTGGTGAATAAACCACTATTACTTCTAGTATAGAAGTTAAAAGACAAAATTGACAAAACTTTAGCTAGGCTAACTAAGAAGAAAAGAGAGAAGATGCAATAAATAAAATAAGAAATCAAGAAGAGATGTTAAAGCCAATACCAGTGAAATACAAAAAAAAGAAGAGGCTACTATGAACAATTATCTACCAACAAATTGGATAACCTACAAGAAATGAATACACTTCTAGAAACACACAACCTGTTAGGATTGATTCATGAAGAAACAGAAAATCTGACTAACCAATAATGATAAGGTTGTGTGTCAAATCAGTAATAAAAAATCAGTAATAAATCAGTAATAAAAAATCCTAACAAAAAAAAAAAATCCAGAATCAGATGCTTTCACTGGTGATTCTACAAACACTTAAGGATCAGCAAGTATTGCCAATCCTTCTCAAAATCTTTTGAACTTACATAAATCAATAAATGTGATTCACTACATTAAAAGAATGAAGAGTAAAAATCATATGATCATCTCAATAGATGCAGAAAAAACATCTGACAAAATATGAAATTCTTTCATGATAAAAGCACTTCTATAGTGCTTTACTCAACACAGTAAAAGCCATATACGACAAGCCCACAGCTAACATCATACTCACGGTTGAACAGCTGGAAGCTTTTACCCTAAAATCAGAAACAATATGATTGGGCTTCCCTGGTGGCGCAGTGGATAAGAATCTTCCTGCCAATGCAGGGGACACAGGGATCCCTGGTCCGGGAACATCCCACATGCCGCAGAGCAACTAAGCTCGTGCGCCACAACCACTGAGCCTGCACTCTAGAGCCCGTGAGCCACAACTACTGAAGCCCATGTGCCTAGAACCCATGCTCCACAACAAGAGAAGCCACTGCAATGAGAGGCCCGCGCACCGCAATGAAGAGTAGCTCCCACTCACCACAACTAGAGAAAGCCCATGTGCATCAACAAAGACCCAATGCAGCCAAAAATAAATAAATGAATAAAAATTTTAAAAAACTAAAAAAAAAAGAAACAATATGATTGTTGCAGATACACAAAACTCTAAAGACTCTACTAAAAATTGACAGAACTAATCAATGAACTCAGTAAAGGTGCAGGATACAAAATCAATATACAAGAATCATCTGTTTCTATAGATTATCAACAAGCTCTATGGAAAAAATTAAGGAAATTAATCCCATTTTAAACAGCAACAAAAACAATAGAATACTTAGGAATAAATTTAACCAAAGAAGGAAAAGCTCAAGACGATGTGGTAGATATATACAATGGAATATTACTCAGCCGTAAAAAAAGAACAAAATAATGCCATTTGCAGCAACATGGATGCAACTAGAGATTTTCATACTAAGTGAAGTAATTCAGAAAGAGAAAGACAAATATCATATGATATCACTTATATGGGGAATCTAAAATATGGTACAAATGAACCTATCTACAAAACAGAAACAGACTCAAAGACAGAAAGAATAGACTTGGGGGGAGGGAATGAGGGACAGGGATGGACTGGGAGTTTGGGGTTGGTAGATGCAAACTATTACATTTAGAATGGATAAACAACAAGATCCTAACATATAGCACAGGGAACTATATTGAATATACTGTGGTAAACCATAATGGAAAAAAATATTAAAAAAGAATGCAAAAAAAAAAAAAGAGAAAGCTCTGTATATAATGTTCTCTCACAAGACACTGATGAAATAAAGAAGGCACAAATAAATGGAAAGATACATACTGTTCACAGATCAATCTTAGTATTGTTAATATGTCCTCATTACCCAACGACATCTATAGATTCAATATAATTTCCACCAAAATTCTAATGGCATTTTTTTTTTTTGTGGTATGCAGGCCTCTCACTGTGTGGCCTCTCCCATCGTGGAACACAGGCTCCGGAGGTGCAGGCTCAGCAGCCATGGCTCACGGGCCCAGCCGCTCCGCGGCATGTGGGATCTTCCCGGACCAGGGCACGAACCCGTGTCCCCTGCATTGGCAGGCGGACTCTCAACCACTGCGCCACCAGGGAAGCCCTAATGGCATTTTTTAAAGAAATATAAAAAATAATCCTAATATTTATATGGATGACCCCCAAATACCCAAAGAAGTCCTGAGAATGAAGAAAGAAGCTGAATGCATTAAGTTTTCTGTTTTCAAATTATATCACAAAGCTAAAAAAAAAATCAACACAGTAGTATACTGGCATAAAAACAGACATATAGACCAATGAACAGAATTGAAAGCCCAGAAATAAACCCACACATATACTATCAACTAATATTTGACAAGGGAGTCAAGAATACTCATTGGGGAAAGGATAGTCTCTTCAATAAGTGGTGTTGAGAAAACTGGATGTCCACATGTAAAAGAATGAAACAGGACCCCTATCTTACAGCACTCAGAAACATTAACTCTAAATGGATTAGAGACTTAAATGTATCCTGAAACAATAAAACTCCAAGAAGAAAACTTAGGGAAAAGATTTCTTGACACTGGTCTTGGCAATGATTTTTTTTTTAATATAACAGCAAAAGGACAAGCAATAAAAGCAAAAATAAACGAGGGGACTATATCAAACTAAAAAGCTTTTCTGCAGAGCAAGACAAAATGATCAACAAAATGAAATGGCAACCTACAAACGGAGAGAAAATATTTGCAAATCATATATCTGATAAGAGGTTAATATCAAAAGTATTTATTTAAAGAAACCATTACAACTTAATAGGAAAAAATAATCTGGTTAAAAACAGGCAGAGGAACTGAACAGACATATTTCCAAAGACATACAGATGGCCAACATGTACATTAAAAAAAGTGCTCAAAATCACTAATCATCAGGGAAATGCAAATCAAAACCACAATGAGACATCACCTCACACCTGTTAGAATGACTGTCATCAAAAAGTAAAAAGATAACAAGTGTTGGGTAGGATGTGGAGAAAAAAGAACACTTGTGCACTGCTGGTGTAAATGTAAACTGGTACAGCCAATTTGTAAAACAGTATGGAGGTTCCTCCACATATTAAAAATAGAACTACCATATTATCCAGGATTCCTACTTCTGGGTATATATCTGAAGAAATGAAAACTGGATATCAAAGAGATTCCTGTGCTCTCATGTTTACTGCAGCATTACTCACAATATCCAACATGTGGAAACCACCTATCTGTCCGTAACATGATGGAAGAAATTTTCACATATTGAGGTATGGAGAAGTCATTCTGCCTTATACATGATATGGTTTAAATTTTATGCTGTCTAGAACAGCCTGTTTTGTGGCCTTAAACATGCATTGTACATCTGCTTTAACCATTAAAGAAGAGAATGCATTTATAAATTAAAATGGAGTAACTGTGGTTCAGGCATTCAAAATGAGGCTGACTGGGTGGCCACGGTGGACGTGGTTTCAGACACATTCCTGCATTACTGAGAACACGAATTTTCCGAAGTGTATCAGACTTAAGGACACCACCAACCATTCTCTACAAAATATCTGCTGACAGCTGCCACCTGCAACCTTATGATCTCAAGGTCTCCCTTGTAACTGTGCAACCATTTCAGACCCAAACCAATACTTCCTTAACAAGAACCCCTACTTCTTGCCACCTTCAATTATAGTTCTTGACAAACAACCTATGTATTTTGTGGGTTTTGCCTTTATATTTTTCCCCCATTTTGTAGTCTGGAAGAACTCAATTCTACTGCTTCTTGAATCTGTGTCTCCCAGGCTATAATCCTCAGTTTGGCTCAAATAAAATTATTTTCTATTCCTATTACTATTTCCACTGATAAGCAGATGAATGTTTTTCACTTATATCCATCTGATTCATGAACAATATGGGAGTTAGGGGCATTGACCCCCTGCACAGGCAAAAATCCATGCATAACTTTACAGTCAGTCCTCCATATCCACAATTTCACATCTGATGATTCAACCAACCACAGAACATGTAGTACTGTACTATATATTTATTTTTTTTAATCCGCATATAAGTGGACCCACACATTTCAAACCCATGCTGTTCAAGGGTCAAATATATATACACACACAACAGAATATTACTCAGCCATGAGAAAGGAGGGAATCCTTGCATTTGCAACAACATGGATGGATCCTGAGGGCATTATGCTGAGTGAAATGAGTCACATAGAAGAAGACAAATACCATATGATTTCACATATATGTGGAATCTAAAAAAGCCAAACTCAAAGAAACAGAGTAGAAGGGTGGTTTCCAGGGGCTGGTGAGTGTGGGAAATGGGGAGATACTGGTCAAAGAGTACAAACTTCCAGTTAGATTATGAATAACTTCTGGGGAGCTAATGTGCAGAACTGTGATTTCAGTTAACATTACTGTATAATATACCTGCAAGTTGCTAAATGTTTCCCAAAGAAATGGTAATTATGTAGTCTGATGGAGCTGTTAGACAATGCTATGGTGCTAAACATACTGCAATATCTGAGCATGTCAAATCAATAAGTTGTATATCTTATACTAACACAATGTTCTATATCAATTGTATCTCAGTAAAGCTGAGGGGAAAATATTGAGTGTAAATCACATCCTTTCAAGAAAGTCGATTTTTTTTTTTAACCTGGATATGTACGTATAGTTACAGCTACAGTGTAGGGAAAATGTGTGCTCCAGCAGAAAACTACACATTGACTATACCTCACCCCTGTGCTTTATCTGACTGTGATTTTATTGTAGATGTCTGCAATAATTTGTAAATTATCAATACTTAATAGCAGTACAAAATAATTCTTGCCTATAGACATACAAGCTCTGTTCTGTCCAGTAGAGGTTCAGTTGACTTTCCCAGCTAGTTCTGTCTTCATTTGCACATTCATGTCAACATTCCTCTACTCTAAGTAAGTCTACTTTTTTCCCTTCTCCCTTGAACAGCTAGTTACACCTTATTACAACAGGTTGTAACAGATTTCCTCATTAATGAAATTAAATAATATCTTTATCTTGTGTTCACTTAAAAAAAGAAGAAGAAATAAAAATGATCAACAGGTACATGAAAAGATGGTCAACATCACTAATCATCATGTTTTGTACTGGTCTCAGCCTATCAATAACCAACAGTGTGGGTGGACCAGACCTTGTGATTCTTATTATGACTGCAAGAAGTCCTTCAGCAAAAACCATCAGGAAACTCTGAAAAATAGAACTTTATTACCTACAAGACCTGGAAATTGCCAGCACACCTGGAAACACAGTGTGAGGTTGTGAGTGGGGTGAGAGGCTCATACAGGGCCTGGGGTTCTGCTCTCACTGGGGTAAAGTGTGGGGGCATAGGGTTTCAATGGCTCACTATTGGTGAATTTAGAACATAAAGAGTGGGAATACAAAGCACTAGAAGAGAAAAAAACAAGTAGCTCAAATGGTCAGTAACTGAAATCAACCAAGAACAAAGGAGGCTCAGTAGGGGGAGCTCTTCATCTAGTCCTGTGGCTGGCATATGTTTATTTGATAGCCTTCTTTGAAGGGGATGCTGCTTTGAAATGGATACCTTAAGCAATCATAGCCTACATCAGGTACTTGCATTACAAAAAAGAAAAAAAACCTCTCTGGGTTTAAACTACACATTAGAAAATTCAAATCAAAAGCAAAGAGTTATCACCTCACATCTGTTGGGATGGCCGTTATCAAAAAAAAAAAAGAAAGAAAGAAAGAAAGGGAGGATGGAGGGAGGGAGGGAGAGTGGAAGGAAGAAAGGAAGAAAATAACAAGTGCTGATGAGGGAGTTGAGAAACTGAACCCTTGTATATAGTTGATACAATGTTAAATGATTTACTATGAAAAGCAGTATGGAGGTTCCTCAAACAATAAAAAGAGAATTATCATATTACCCAGCAATCCTCTTCTGAGTTTTTATCCAAAAAAGCTGAATCAGATCTCAAAGAGATATCTGCATTCCCTTGTTGACAATAGCCAAGAGATGGAAACAACCTAAATGTCCATCAACGATTACGGATAAAGAAATGTGGGAGGAGACTGGCAAAGATGGCAGAGAAGGAAGACCCTGAGCTCACCTCCTCTCATGGGCACACCAAAATTACATCTATTCACGGAACAACCATTGATGAAAAAGACCAGAACCTACCAGAAAGGATTGTCAAGAACTAAAGATATAAAGAAGGAACCACAAAGAGATGGGTAGGAGGGGTGGAATCACAGTATAGTGAAGTACCATATCCCCACGTAGGTGACCCCCCAACGGGAGAATAATTACAATTGCAGAGGTTCTCCCCAAGAAGTGACGTGTCTGAGCCCCACACTGGGCTCCCAGGCCTGAAGGTCCTGCAACAGGAAGACGTGCCTCCAGAACATACGGCTTTGAAGGCCAGCGGGCTTACTTTCAGTAGTCCCAGGGGGCTGAGGGAAATAGAGACTCCACTCATAAAAGGCACACACAGAATTTCACATGCTCTGGGACCCAGGGTAGAAACAGTAACTTGAAAGGAGCCTGGGTCAGAAATA
>RJWK010068347.1:0-11384 GCA_004363435.1 Platanista minor
CTAAATATATATATATATATTTATTTATTTATTTTTGGCTGCGTTGGGTCTTTGATGCTGTGTGTGGGCTTTCCTTGCTGCGGCGAGTGTGGGCTACTCTTTATTGCAGTGCACAGGCTTCTCATTGCGGTGGCTTCTCTTGTTGCAGAGCACGGGCTCTAGACGGGCGGGTTTCAGTAGTTGTGGCAGGCAGGCTCAGTAGTTGTGGCTCGTGGGCTCTAGAGCACAGGCTCAGTAATGTGGTGCATGTGCCTAGTTGCTCTGCAGCATCTGGGATCTTCCCAGACCAGGGCGCAAACCCGTGTCCCCTGCACTGGCAGGCAGATTCTCAACCACTGCACCACCAGGGAAGCCCCAGAATCCACATTCTTAAAGACATCATAGCTCAAATAAGCCTCCAGCAAGCCTTTCCTGGAACCAAGATACAGGAGCGTCTCTCCTTACAAAGCGTTTAGATTCCAAATGTCTGTACTTATGGCCATGTTTTTATTCATTCAGACTTAATGAGAAGGGGTTTAAATTTTCAGTCTCCAGATGAATTTTCCACAAAAGGAAAGGGAGATGGGCAACCCTTTGAAACTTTAAAACTTTAAAACCCTTTGAAACTTTGAAATGTTCTTGCTCATATATGTTGTATGGCATCTTTTCCTAAAATAGACATGTTTTGTATATAGTAAGTCCCCTTCATATGAACGAGTTCCATTCTGAGAGCGCGTTCATAAGCCCAATTTGTTTGTAAGTCCAACAAAATTAGCCTAGGTACCCAATTAACACAATCAACTGTATAGTACTGTACTGTAATAGGTTTATAATACTTTTCACACAAATAATACATAAAAAACAAACACAAAAAATAAAGAAAACATTTAAAATCCTACAGTACCTTGAAAAGTACAGTAGTACAGCACAACAGCTGGCATACAGGGCTGGCATCGAGTGAACAGGCAAGAAGAGTTACTGACTGGAGGAGGGAGAGGAGGTGGGAGATGGTAGAGCTGAAGGATCGTCAGCAACAGGAGACAGAGGGCAAGCGGCAATATCACTCACGCCTGACGTTGATAGAATGTGCATTCGCATCTTTGAAAGTTCGCAACTTGAAGACTCGTATGTAGGGGACTTACTGTACTTTGAAATTGAGGGTAGGTAATTTCAGCCCAGATAATCTCTTCAAGTATTGAAAGGAACACTTTAGCAGCTTTGTGCCCTGTAACTCACAGGTGTTATGAACATTTGATTAGTGCTTTGAGCCCACGGAACCACACTTTGCTGGAAAACAAAAAATTTACCATCCTAAGCTTTAGTTCTAGAACAAATACTTGGTCTTAACTGACTTCAGATTAGGTTAGTAGGCATCTGACTTAGAAGCTTATCTCTTGCATCATACTCCAAGGTTTTTCCATTCCATCAATCACTTTTCCAGTCTCTTGCTGTCAAGAGCATAGGCGTATCATCTTTTACCTGTTGCATAATTTGCCTTTTTATCTTCAGAATTGTCATTAGTATCCAAGGAAGTCATCTGTGTGCAAATGAAGCAATTGTCATTCTCTCATCATTTTCAATTATGAATATCTCTTCTTTTATCTCCATCACAATTCCACTCGTTTTTACAGGAACTGTCAACTCCTACTGCTTTTGCACTTATCAGATACTACATGATCATTATTATTCATGTAACACCTCAGATTAAGCAGTACCAGCGCCAACATCTTTAATGGAAATGACCCCAGAGCCTGCTGACTGCCATAGCTTTGGTAGGCAAAGTTGACTTGCTTTTGCTCCGATGGGTGGCTTTTAAAAAAAGTTATGTTAATACATTAAAAATTCTTAGTTTTTTATTTCCTACTCTGGATGCACTACACCTTTTGGGAGACTTCCTTTTTCCACTCAAGCAGAAAGATGGTATGAGGTTTACCACCTTCCCTGGATTAGGTGAGTAATATTCCATGCCTTATTGGCTTTAGGGAGAAGGAATCTTGCTAATGAGTTACTCCCAATGTGTCACTTTTTTTTTTAGTGCTTTAATTTATTCAACAATTTGAGGGTCATATTTATACGCGGAGGCTTCACTGATCAGATACTGGAATCATCATATAAGCAGTATCACTTTGGACGTGTTTCCAAAGTTCTCGGGGCCTCGATTCCCTTGCAAGCTAGTGTGGGGAGTCAGTGGGAAAACATATAAGGGTTGGTACGCAACGGTGCTTCCACCAAAGGGAGCTCTTTGCATTTCTCCGAGGGGCTTAACCAGGATGAGCAAATGAAGCGGGCTCTCGGACGATGTTCAGTCAGCCCCCGATATTCCAGGAACACGAAGTCGAAAGTGAGAAATCCTGCTTGCAACCGCCCTCCAGGTCACAGGCGGACCGGCGGTGCGAGTAGCAAGACAAAGACCCTCTCGGTTAACCACAGGCTGGAGCTCCCCACTTCTCCACCCTCTTCCCTGCTCTCGCTCCACGCCCACCCACGGCCCGCCCGCGTCACAACGTCATCGCCTGGCTGCAGGGTGCAAGGACGCGCCGCCCACGGAAGGGGGAGCCGGAAGCCGGGAGGGCAGCCGAGCGCGGCGTCCCGGAACCGCGGGAGTCTGAGAGCTCGCGCACCTGGGGAAAAGCGGCAAGAGAAAGCGGGCATGCGCGAGGCTGCCGGGCGGCGCAGGCGCGCTGCTGGCCTCACTGGAGGGGCCAGATCCGGTTCTCCGGGTTGGAGCGGTTGGGGTGTCGTGGGTTGTCCTGGCTGCCGGGGAGAAGGGGGAGAAAAAGGTCATGCGGAAGGAGGCAGACTCTTCAGAAGGGCGGATTTGCTCCTGAGATGGAGAGGGCCCGGGTGGACGGATCCTAGTGTGCGTCTGTGCTGGGCGCCCCACAGAGTTAGGGATTTGTCGGAAGATGAAATCAGTCCACCGCGCAAAGTGCGATGCAATTTTCCTAAGCCAGGAACACGCTTAGAATACACGCCCGGAGCCTGGGGCCAGTTCTCCCCTGGGATGACTACGTATCTGTGTGCCGGGCACCGCGCAATGGCTGACCTCTTATTTCAGTCTCCCGCCGCCGCCAACAACCCTGTGAGGAGGGTTTATTACGTGGTCCCCAGTTTCCCCTTTGGAAACCTAGAACAGATTATCTTGTCTACAGGTCGCGGAGCTGAAGTATCGGAGTTGCTCTTGCAACCAGGTTTGTCTGATTCCAAAGCTCACTGCTGCCTATCAGACACTTGAAGTCATGAATGGGTGAAAATTAGACAAAGACATTCTGTAAATAAATGGTAAATCGTGAGGTTTGTAAGTTAAAAGGTATAAATCAGGCTACAGGAGTAGGTAGGTGTCAGGGAAAAGGGGTCAAAGTGGATTTTGAGTAGGATTTAGCTGGAAGTAAGAAAAGGGAAAGCAAAGGCTTGGAGGTGGAACAGGAAACCTGAGAAGAAAAGGAAGCGATTGCTTCAACTGGAACCTTGTCTTTACGTTTGGCTTGCAAATTGTAGCATCTGTAATTCTAGAGATAGGCTTGTCTTCCAAAGCAATGGACTTTCTCTTTTCTGCACCTAGATTTCTGCTCGATGCACAGTAATAACTGTTCCTCTGTTCAGCAAGAAGATGCATTCTGGCCACTCATTTAACAGCCGGAAACTTTGGTACCCGTGACAAAGATGATACGAGATGGAGGATGTCTTGCTGAACCCTGGCCTGCCTGAGAGAGGTCTCTTTAGTGCTTGCAGGTTCTTCTACCTCTGTAACTCCTTTGTGGCTCCAGTAGTGAGAAAAACAATCATAAGCCCCAATCCAGTACCATCTCAGTGCCAACATCTATCTTTAAAAGAAAGAAAGAAAGAAAAAAAGCCCATATCATCTTTGTTTAAAGAAGCTTGGACCCAGTGATTTGTTAATTTGTTCGTGGTTTCATACTGCTATTGAAACAGCAGTAACAGCTTGCTCTGCCCAATTTAACAACTGATTAACTACTACCTTGTATTAGCCTCTAATTGTTTAATGGGTGTAAATTTTATCTGCTAAGCAAGATTATAAGATTCCCCAGGCAGCGATGGTGTTCTCTGTCTTCTCTGAACTGACTTGACTTTTGCAAGTGTCTCTCTTATACCCCCTTGAATCCCCACTACTAAGTACTCTGCCAGGCACATGCTAGGCAGTTAATGTTGAATGAAATGTTGCCTTCTGGAGAGCAGAAAACAAGCCTGCTATTTCTTTATATTTTTCTGGACCTCTAGCACAATTATCTCCTTTTGGAGGACATTCAGCAAATACATGACTTGATTGCTGTGCCTTTCAGCAGGGGAAATATAATCTCCCTGATGCCTTATAAAGAATTGCCACATAAACACCGTGTCCCCAAGAAGTCTGTCAAGAAATCATTGTTGATAGATTGATTAGCCTCAAAGAAATTCTCAGTTCTTTTCTGAAGTGTGCATCTGTCCTTCCACAGTCAGTGACATTCATAGTTATGTTGGTCAGACTGCCTAAGAAATTATTTGGGAGATTGTGTAATTTGAGTATCTTCTTGACTTGAGAAAACAAACCAGTAAAAAACCAAATCAAAACCCTAACCCAACAACAGAAACCCAATAACAGGACCTTTGTGCTTAAGAACCCTATCTGCAAAACAACTTTGTGCCTCTGGAGAATGTGTGTGTGTGTGTGTGTGTGTGTGTGGCGTGCTTCTTTTGAGGTACGTGAAGCCAAATGAAATCTGAAACACCGTTTTTCTGTCAACCTATTCAGCTAACAGCAAAGACTCCTTGGGGTGGGGTGCGGTTAGGGAGGTGATGTATTCAGGTAATGTTTGAACATAGGAGAGTAGAGGCTAGACCAAATCCTTTTCAATATTTACATTCAGTGGCGCTAAATCTGGCACCGTCTCCCATTTTTTAGCTGTGGAAACTGGGGGCAAATAACGTTTCTCAGCCTTAGTTTCCTGTTTTGTAAAATGGGGATGAAAACGATATCACCACCTAACTTTTAGGGTTACAATGTGTAAATCTGTAAAGCGCTTAGGACATTGCCTGGCACACTGGCACTTAGCAAGAGCTTTACGTCTTTGGTAAGTAAGTAAAACGCTATGACCTCCACTTCCATACTGCTAGCCTCTTGTAAGCCCCACCTATACCGAAATTCTGGAGACGCCGCTGTTTCCGATTACAAGGTTTTCTGACCCATGCAATTATTTTTGCTGCCATCTGCACGGTTAAAAGTCGCCCAAATGATTTCGAATGTCCGTACTCTTCTCCCTGTCCCCTTGTTTCCGGTTCCCGCTCCCCCTCCCCCGCCGCCTCAATCGCGGTGGGGGCGTGAACGGGGGAGGGGGACGTGAACGGGGGAAGGGGGCATGTCCGCCTTCCTCCCCACCCCCTGTCTTTGCCGCTCAGCAAAAGCCTCATTAACCACCCCATGGCTCTCTTCCTCCCGGAACGCCCCCGGGGATGGGGCTCGGGTGCCGCGCAGGCCCAATGCAGCTCCGTCGCGCCTGCGCAGTGAAGGGGCTGAAGGAGGCGGGGGATTGGTATGCGAGCGAATGTGTGAGGGGAGGAGGTGTCCAGGCCGAGCGTGGTACTACGACGGGCGCGGGCCGGAGAGGGCGGGGGGATGCGCCGCGGCGGCGGCGGCGGCGGCGGCGCGGGCGCTGGAACTGGTGTTTGGAGGCGCCAGAGCAACGGATCCCAGTCTTGCTGCCGCAGCAGCGCGAGTGTCGCGCGCGGCCTGAAGACGACGTACCTTTTTGCTCTTCACCTTTTTTTTTTTAAATAACCGAAACCAATGAACGCAGCCGGGACCCGAGCTCCAGAGGCCGCCGGTGCCGACGGGATCAGGCTGGAGCCCGACAGGAGCTCGCGTCTGAGACAGCGGGGGCGGCCCGAGAAGTCACAGGAGGCGGCGGCGCCTCGCGAAGCGGTCGAGTGGCTGGCGGCCGGGGCGCCGCCGCGCTTTCCCCCCGCTCCTCCTCCGCGTCCTCATCCCGCCACGACGCCCGGCCCGGCCTCGGGCTGGCTGCGGCGGCGGCGCTGGGCTGCGTTGCTGGTCCTTGGGCTGCTGGTGGCAGGCGCGGCGGACGGATGCGAGCTGGTGCCCAGGCACCTCCGCGGACGGCGGGCGGCGGGCTCTGCCGCGGCGGCCGCCTCCTCTCCCGCTGCGGCGGGGGGCGACAGCCCGGCGCTCATGACAGGTGAGGGCCGGGAGGGCGGCGGGCGGGTCTCGGCCGGGCGCTGCGGGACCCCCATCCCCGGGAGGGGCCCGCGCCCCCTGCCCGGCGCCTGCTATTCGACAGCCCTCGGCAGTGCGCGATGCCCAGCCGGGTGCCCAGACGCCAGCGCCCTGGCAGCTGCTTGGGCGCTGCGCTCAGGGCGCCTTCCCTCTCTCCCTTGATACCCCGCCCTCGTCAAAGCCTCTGGACGGCAGTCGCTTCCCCGCCCTTAAGTCGGCTCTCCGGTGTTCCACGCTGAGCAATGCGATGGTTTCTCTTCCGTGCTGCAGAAGAGCCAGCAGGGTCTGCAGGGTACTGGACTGATTTTTTTTTTTTTTTTTTTAAGCTGCTACAAGAAGTCAGCAGCAGCAATGCGGTATTGAGTCCGCCTTTGGTGCTGCTTTTGCAAAGGCAGCTGGCAGCGAGTCTCACAGGTTCAGAGACCCGCTGAGCACAATGTCCCAAGGGGAGGCTGCTGGAGAGGAGTCTTTGAGAGTCATAATAATACCTAGTGGTATTTAGTGGTTCCCTATTAGTATGCGGAAACCTCTAAGTCTAATGTGGACTTTTTGAGGAGTGGGGAGAAGACCGTTTTAAA
Source organism: Platanista minor (assembly GCA_004363435.1). Classification (NCBI taxonomy): domain Eukaryota; kingdom Metazoa; phylum Chordata; class Mammalia; order Artiodactyla; family Platanistidae; genus Platanista; species Platanista minor. The sequence continues at coordinate 6,784 of RJWK010068347.1, forward strand.
GGATGGATAGATAATATTTGCTGGTGGGAGCATCACTGGGTGCAAAGGGTGCAGAAAGCTGAGCAGGCTACCAGGAATATACCGAAAATTTACCAAGTGCAGGATATTCGGTGCTCGTATTTGAGCAGCACAGTTCTGGTAGACTGCAACAGCACTTTTTAAAAATATGGAACGTTCTTGAAATTATTGAAAACTGGCGAACGTATGTGGTAAGGTGAGGTAGAAAATTGAATCCTTTTAAAGCTTTCCATTGTCATGTACTACTGATAGGCTGTGGTTTAAGTAATGATGTAAGGATCTTGAAATGATTTCTTTTGGAAAAGTAGTGGAGTTGAAAGTAAGATTTTTTTTGTACTTTATTTTTAAAAGTACTTTGTAGATTTTCTACATAAATGCAAGACTAAAAAGGAAAAAGTGAAGTGGAACATGATGACCCATCATTAATTTAACCAAAGTGATAGTCCAACAGGCGTTTGAAAGTTACTAACAGCTGCTGTGAGTGGAGCTCAGGAGCTCTATTCTTTAGAGCAAAGCAGCTATTCTCTGGGTTCTATGACAGGATGTTTACTATTCTAGAGAGGAGGGTGTTGGTAAACTTTCCAAGCTCTTTGGAAGTTGTAGTGTATGGAACATAATGATAGGAATATTTAACTTGCTTTATCCTGAAGTATATCAAGCCCTTTAAGTGGAAATTGAAACATCAGACTTGTCGCTGGGTAATTTTGATAAAACGATTACAGAATGATCAGTATTAGGAGTGCAGTAGAGTTTGAGTGAGAGGATAGATTGGATAGTTTTATGCTTGAATAGTCTTATAGTGATTATTGGGAAAGTAGCAAGATAAAACTATAATGTGAAGGTTTAATGCCTCATGCACGAAGGGAAGGAGCAGAAGTTTACTTGGGTTTCTAGAAGCTATAGGAGTGTGGCTCTTGGTTTCTTGAGCAGAATAGTTTGGTTAATAAATAATTGGCTAGTGTTTTATCAATATGTAGTTGCTAAAAGGGCACATGATTCGGAAAATGTAGTATTAACCACTAACAGTGTGTTGTATATCATGTAGCTTGGGTCAAGAAAATTACTTAAGATCGAATTTTATTTTAATAAGCTGTTTATAATCCTTCCTTTTGAAGATTTAAATTCCTCTGAGTTATTTATGGTATTGTGAAAAAGGAAAGGTGATTCTTCTTGGATGAAAAGTCTGATATATCACACAAAATTAGTTTGTGCTGTAGTGCTTTAAAATAAGTTTACTAAAATAATATTGACCCTGGAATTTATTTTTAATATTCTTTCCCTTTGTTAGAATATTGATTTTTAAAAATAAATTTATTTATTTTTATTTTTAGCTGCGTTGGGTCTTCGTTGTGCTCACGGGCTTTTCTCTGGTTGCGGTGCGCGGGCTTCTCATTGTGGTGGCTTCTCTTGTTGCGGAGCACGGGCTCTAGGTGCACGGGCTTCAGTTGTGGCTCGCGGCTCTAGAGCACAGGCTGAGTAGTTGTGGCTCACGGGCTTAGTTGCTCCGCGGCATGTGGGATCTTCCTGGACCAGGGCTTGAACCCATGCCCCTTGCATTGGCAGGCGGATTCTTAACCACTGTGCCACCAGGGAAGCCTGAATACTGATTTTTTGAATCATGTAAATTACTTGAAATTTAAGATAATCACATTACACAGTGTACAAGTTAAGTTGGGTCATTTTAATAAGTTTATGTAAATACAGTCCAAAAAGTTAGAGCATACTGAAAATTTCTTTGATTTATATGGTCAGTATGGGGCTCCTTCCTATTCTGATTGTATGAATAGTGCTTTCTTTTGTGGTTTCCATTTGTAAATGTTGTGCTAAACCCAGAGCATAATTAATTATTGCTGTTGTACACTTCAGGAAGTAGAACCATAGACTGAACTTAAAAAATAGTCTGTTATCATAATCTAGGCAGTGTTAATGGGTAGAAATGGAATAGAGAGTAGTTTCGGTAATGAAACTAAGCTTCATGTGAATGTTGAAAATGGAAAATTCTTGTAAGAATTTTGCGAGAATTGTTCTCTCTGGCTCTGTATTAAAGATGTCATTTAACTGAATTCTTAATAGCTCTGAAAATGACAACCAAAGTCACTTTGTCTTCTCTTTTTCTCTTCAGATTAGTATTTTAAATACTTACTTTAGGAACTTCATAAGAGTTCACCTCTTACTAATAAAATCTAGAAAACAGTCTTTTCCACTGAAGTTTGCCTCTCAAGAGTTTTACTTTAGAGGTTTAGTGTATTTTAAGAATAAATTGCCTTTAAATCATCTATTGCATGCTTAGTTTTGAGCAAGCAGGTGTTCTTTTAAAGAGAGAGACTATGTCACATCAAAATAAACAGGCCCATTGTCGTAAGAATATTGGTTTATATTTCCTTTTCTTTTTTTATATTACCTTTTCAGGATTCAGTGTGTGCAAATGCTTTGATAAGGTGAAACCATTAACTATTTACAATGCTGTGTAGTAAGGGCTTAAGTTATATATATATATGTGTGTGTGTATATATATTGATATATAAAATTTTAATAATTAATTTAATTTAATAATAACAATACATATATATTTAGGGTTCTTACTTTCAAAGTGATTGAAATTTAAAGCAAGTTAAGGATTGGTGGTTGAGTGCTTGTTGATTATAATCTAAAGCAGTGTTTGAATAATTCAAAGCATCACTTTTTTTTTCTTTTTTGCCTAACAGATTGAGAGTCAATGAATTGATCCCAGTTGGCAGTGATTGATCTCATCCAGATATGGTCCCTGAGAAATAGTTTATGAAAGGGCACACATATATACAGTAGACATACACACACACATAAATATATCACATGTTTATAGAACACAATTATTTATTCTGACAAAATATATTTTGTCATATATGTTATTATATATATATATATATGTTACTTTGAGTAATATTTTGTGAATTTGCACGTGTTAATGTTTTCATTGTGACAATAGTTAAATTCATAGTGTACTTCACATAACATTAGAAAATGTTTTTCCTCCTTTTGTGAAGTTACTCTTTTTGAATTTAGCTTAGGATTTCCTGAAGCTGCCTTTTGATGGCTAGGTCTTCTGCTGTATCCTTTTTTTAAATTTCCCATAGTTATCACTTACCAGTTCCTTTCTTTTTTTTTAAAAAAAACTTTTTTTTTTTTGATGTGGACCATTTTGAAAGTCTTTATTGAATTTGTTACAACATTGCTTCTGTTTTATGTTTTGGCCGCGAAGCATGTGGGATTTTAGCTCCCTGACCAGGGGTCGAACCTGCACCCCCTGTATTGGGAAACAAAGTCTTAACCACTGGACCGACAGGGAAGTCCCATACCAGTCCCTTTTTTTACTAGTCTTTGGTCATTGCTCTAGGTTGTTTTTTCTTTTTCCTGTTGCTGACTACAGAATTAAAGAATATACTCGTATCCCTTTTGATATAGTCTATTCTGACCATTTAATAATTGGTAGTGATCTTATTGGTCTGGAAACATTGTGTCCCTTGGTACTCTTTTTGAGAATGCTATGGCAGAACTGAGTGGTCTCTGTTGGGAATCCCCTGGCCCAGGAAAAACTCAAAGGGCCAGCTGGAAAAGTGGGTTCAGGATTTAGTTTAATTTTAACAGTAGGATCCACACAGGAATTCTTTAATTTGCTAAAGGCTTACTTTGTGATTGGATACATGGTAATGTTTTTAGATTAATTTAGACTTCTGAGTAACTGTATCAAGTATTTTGGATATTGCCCTACTCACTGATAATAATGCAGTGTGGAACATTTTTGGAATGATGCATGGAGATCTATATTTGTGTATAGGGTAGCTAAAGTTTGAACTCATTAAGCTAATGTTAAAATTAACAGCTAATAATATGATTAGCAGGCCATTTTTGATATTCGCCAGAATTTGGACCTTACCGTATTAAGACCTACCTAAGAGATTACTTCTGAATTGATCAGATTTTATCAACCAAGCAATTATTAAGCATATGGCGAATACCATGTAGTACGAATGGGAAAAAATACAAAAGAGACTAAGACATGGGTCTGCCTATTGAGAATAATAGGTATATTTATTAAGCTATTACTGGCAGTCAGTATTGTGCTAAGTGCTTTATATACATCACTGTTTTTGATTGTGAGATTAATTCTGTTAGATAGTTGCTTTCTTCATGTAAGACATGAGGAAACTGATGCAGGATGATCTTAAGTAACTTTTCCAAGGTTACATTTAGTAGTAGCAGAGTCAGATGTTGACCTGTGTTTCTCTGATTCCCAAGCTTTGATTCTTAACTGGTATGTTGTATGCTTCCTTATACACACAACTAGACATAATAATGAGATAGACTGTGATTAACAATAACAGACCTAAAAATGTTGGAGAAAGACAAGCTACTAGAGGGCTTCCCTGGTGGCGCAGTGGTTGAGAGTCCGCCTGCCAATGCAGGGGACACGGGTTCGTGCCCGGTCCGGGAAGATCCCACATGCTGCAGAGCAGCTGGGCCCGTGAGCCATGGCCGCTGAGCCTGCGCGTCTGGAGCCTGTGTTCCGCAACGGGAGAGGCCACAACAGTGAGAGGCCCGCGTAC
>RJWK010068348.1:0-11384 GCA_004363435.1 Platanista minor
GAGCACAGCCACTCTCACCCATCTGCAGCTGCTTTCCTCTACTAGGGCAGAGTTGAGTGGTTGCAACAGGGGCCAAATGCCCATAAAACTAAAAATATGTACTCTCTGGCCCTTTCCAGAATAAAATGTGCTGACTCCTGACTTCGAGTCTTTATAGAGTTCTGCCGGATACATAGCAAATACTTAATAAAAAGTAGCTATTGCCGGTATTATTATAGCCATGGGCAAACACCGTTCACTGGGGAGTCCGGAGTCTGATTACCTCACTTTAGGGCATCATCAGCTCCAGCTCCCTCCTCTTCCCAGGTCTACTTAGGGCTGCTCCTCGCTGGGGCGGCGTGAATGCGCAGGAACAGGGGTGGGTACGCGTCCTCGAGGAGCATGCACTGATTACACTGGTGGCAGATATCTGGCCATGACTCTTGAAATGACGAAAGCACCTAACTCTGACCCAGAAACGAGACTTCTAGAAACTTAAAGACATATGCATATATTTGTGGAATGATGTTTGTGCGAGGCTATTCCACTGCACCATTATTTGTAATTCCAAAACACTGGAAACAACCCAATTGTCCCTCATCCGAGGACTGGTTAAATAAGTCATGGAACATCCTAGAGTCGAATACTAATAGACAGCCATAAAAAATGGTGATGCTCTTCTCTTTATGCACTGATACGGAAAGATGGACAAAGAAGAAACAAAACAGCAAGCTGCAGAACAATGTATGTACATACCACATAGCGCCACCATCAGTGAGGAACAAAACGAGGGGAGAAAATATATTTGCTTCCATATGCATAAAAATTCTCTAGAAAGATATACGGCCAACATTAGATGCCTGCAGGGAGGGGAAGTGGGGGAGGGGCAGAGGTTAGATGGAATATTCCTGCACACCCTTTCCTACTGTTTGAACGTTGAACCATGCAAATGCATTCTTTATTTCAGTATTTCATTACCCATTTAAAAAAGAAAGTGTAACAAGAACAGAAACACAATGCAGCCCAAGTGTCACCATTTCTGTGACGCTCACCCTCACCTCCACCCCCTCCCACTGGGCATCTATCCTCCACATAAACATGTACATTTTTTCGTACAAAAAATAAAAATTATTAAAACATTCACAATAAAGATACTAGGAGTGATACAGTTCCCAAACCCAGTTGTTTGTGTAAATTATAATAAAATGCAAATAAAAAGGATGCATACCTCCAATTTCTAGCACCTCAACTTTATAGACCACTGGCTCTAGCTCTAGTGTGATCATTTGTTCATTTACAGGTATCCCCAGTAGAAGTAGACTGAGCTGCTTGAGAATAACCACTATGTTATATATGCCTCTGAAGCCCCATCGTTGAACGCAGTACCTGGTACATAACTCAGGTTGAGAGAATCTTTCTGCGCTAACAAAGGCCAATCCTGACAAAGCGCCTTCTCCAGCTCAGCAGCAGGGGGAGGTGAGGCACCTCCGGCACCTGCAGCATATGCAGATCCTGGTGCCGCATCCATAGAGAGAGGAGGTCTGGGGGCCATGCCTGCAGCCTCAGCCTGCCAGCCTCAGCTCATTCCTCCATCTACTAAGCCGTCCACCCTCTGCACAGCCACCAGCAATTTACCAGCTGCCTTAGTCTGCTTGGGCTGCCATCACAAAGTACAACAGACTGGGGGCTTAAACAACAGAAGTTGATTTTCACACAGTTCTGAAGGCTGCAAGTCCAAGATCTAGGTGTCAGCAGGGTTGGTTTCTTCTGAGACCCCTCTCCTCGGCTTACGGATGACCACCTTCTCACTATGTCCCCACAGGTTGTTTCCTCTGTGCGTGTGCCTCACTAGTGTCTCTTCCTCTTATAAGGACACCAGTCCTATTGGATCAGGACCCACCCTAATGGCCTCATTTAACCTAATCACCTATTTTAAGGCTTTATCTCCAAACATGACTACATTCTGAGGTATTGGGGGCTGGGACTTGAACCTACGAAGTTTGGTGGGGGACACAATTCAGCTCATAACATCTACAAAATTAATCTGGTCATATCATTGCCTTCCAAAAACGTCTCTTGATCGATAACTTTTTTTGTTGTTGTTGTTTTGTTTGTTAGTTTGTTATCTAGCACTGACATTCTAAGACGGCAAGGCTGGTGGAACGGGTGACCTCACCAATTGGCGCCAATTTCTAAAACCTATCTTAAGAATAAGGAATAATTACTGCTTCTTTTCCCTGCCTGGGTTTGACACAGGGTAGGCACTTTTTTTTTTTAACGTGTTTATTGGAGTATAATTGCTTTACAATGGTGTGTTAGTTTCAGTTTCTGCTTTATATCAAAGTGAATCAGCTATACATATACATATATCCCCATATCTCCTCCCTCTTGCGTCTCCCTCCCACCCTTCCTATCCCACCCCTCTAGGTGGTCACAAAGCACCAAGCCAATCTCCCTGAAGCACACTTTTTGTTAAATGAATGAATGTAGGACATTCCAGACCACCAATATCTAATGGCCGCCCACATCTCACAACACCATGCCAGATTTTGTCCCCGCGACTACAGAGTACAGCTCTTCTGTTTCTGTGGTGCATGCAGGCAACTTTGACACCATCATGCTCAGGGACAGCCAGCCTAGCCACTTGCTCCTGGCTGCCACAGTCTTTTTAAAATTGGAGAATAGTTGATTTACAATGTTGTGTTAGTTTCAGATGTACGGCAAAGTGATTCAGTTATACACACACACACACACACACACACACACACACATATATATATTCTTTTTCAGATTCTTTTCCCTTATAGGTTATTACATAATATTGAGTATAGTTCCCTGTGCTATACAGTAGATCCTTATTGGTTATCTATTTTATATCTAGTACTGTGTATATCCCAAACTCCTAGTTTATCCCTCCCCACCCCTTTCCCGTTTGGTAACCATAAGTTTGTTTACTATGTCTGTGGGTCTATTTCTATTTTGTAAATAAGTTCATTTGCATCTTTTTAGATTCCATATGTAAGTGATATAATATGATATTTGTCTTTGTCTGGCTTACTTCACTTAGTATGATAATCTCTAGGTCCATCCATGTTGCTGCAAATTACATTATTTCATTCTTTTCTGTGGCTGAGTAATATTCCATGGTGTGTGTATATAGTATATAGTATATTCATGTATATATATATGTGTGTGTGTGTGTGTGTGTATGTGTATATATATATATATATATATATATATATATATATATATATATACACACACACATACATACACATACCATTCATCTGTCAGTGGACATTTTAGGTTGCTTCCATGTCTTGCCTATAGTAAATAGTGCTGTAATGAACACTGGGTGCATGTATCTTTTTGAATTAGAGTTTTCTCAGGACATATGCTCAGGAGTGGGATTGCAGGGTCATATGGTAACTCTATTTTTAGTTTTTTAAGTAACCTCCATACCATTTTCTATAGTGGCTGCACCAATTTACATTCCCACCAGCAGTGTAGGAGGGTCCCTTTTTCTCCATTCCCTCTCCAGCATTTATTATTTGTAGACTTTTTGATGATGGCCATTCTGACTGGTGTGAGGTGATACCTCATTGTAGTTTTGATTTGCATTTCTCTAATAATTAGGAATGTTGAGCATCTTTTCATGTGCCAGTTGGCCATCTGTATGTCTTCTTTGGAGAAATGTCTGTTTAGGTCTTCTGCCCATTTTTTGATTGGGTTGTTTGTTTGCTTTTTGATATTGAGCTGTATGAGTTGTTTGTATATTTTGGGAATTAATCCTTTGTTGGCTGCATCATTTGCAAATATTTTCTCCCATTCTGTAGGTTGTCTTTTTTGTTTTGTTTATGGTTTCCTTTGCTGTGAAAAAGCTTTTAAGTTTAATTAGGTTCCATTTGTTCACTTTTGTTTTTATTTCCATTACTTTAGGAGACAGATCCAAAAAGATATTGCTGCAATTTATGTCAAGGAGTGTTCTGCCTATGTTTTCCTCTAGGAGTTTTATAGTATCCAGTCTTACATTTAGGTCTTTAATCCATTTTGAGTTTATTTTTGTATATGGTGTTAGAGAATGTTCCAATTTCATTCTTTTAGATGTAGAGTTTTCCCAGCACCACTTATTGAAGAGACTGTCTTTTCTCCATTGTATATTCTTGCATTCTTTGTCGTAGATTAATTGACCATAGGTGAGTGGGTTTATTTCTGGGCTTTCTATCCTGTTCCATTGAGCTATATGTCTGTTTTTGTGCCAGTACCATACTGTTTTGATGACTGCTGCTTTGTAGTATAGTCTGATGTGAGGGAGCCTGATTCCTCCAGCTCCATTTTTCTTTCTCAAGATTGCTTTGGCTATTCAGGTTCTTTTGTTTCCATAAATTTTAAAATATTTTGTTCTAGTTCTGTGAAAAATTCCATTGGCAATTTGATAGGGGTTGCACTGAATCTGTAGATTGCCTTGGGTAGTATAGTCATTCTAGCAATATTGATTCTTCCAACCCAAGAACATGGTATATCTCTCCATCTGTTCGTGCCATCTTCAAATTCTTTCATCACTGTCTTATAGTTTTCAGAATACACGTCTTTTGCCTTCTTAGGTAGGTATATTCCTAGGTATTTTATTCTTTTCAATGCAATGGTAAATGGGATTGTTTCCCTAATTTCTCTTTCTGACCTTTCATTGTTAAGTATATAGAAATCATCAGATTTCTGTGTATTAATTTTGTATCCTGCAACTTTACTGAATTCATTGATGAGCTCCAGTAGTTTTCTGTTACTGGCTGCCACATTTAATCAGGGCTCTGGAAACCAAGTTCCTATCATGCAGCCGAGTCCAGGCTCTCAGAGTGTAGCTGATCAAAATGTGCCAAGGGGAAAAGGTTCCTAAGACATATTCCTAAGTGAAAACAGCAAGCTGCAGAGTGATACACACAGTATGATATGCGTGGTTTTTAACCCCTTTTAAACCTTTTTCCACACTACTTACATGTATGAAAATGCATAAGGAAGGAGGCTGAAAGGCTACACACCAGAATGACAATAGTGGGGACCCCGGGGAGAGGGCTGGGGATGGAGGGTGGCCAGCACAGAGAGCCCTTCAGCTTCATGTGCATACATTTTCTTGGTGAGAATGTATTCTTGTAAGAACACGTTTGCAGAGTCAAAAAGCAAACATTTTCAAAGGTTAGAGGCTGGTTAGTCTGTTCAGAGGGATCTCCAATCTTGGTCCTCCAATGTGGACGTGCCTCCAAATCCCCTGAGGAACATGTTGGAACGTCAATGCCCAGACCTCCTGACAGAGAACGCAGAATACACCTTTCCTAGAATTCCAGTAAGAGGAGCCTGCCCCTGGAAACACAAGTAAATAAAACAATCTGCACATACTCTGTCAGCCCGCAGGTTTGAGCCAGAGTGTGTGGAAACAGCTCCCAGGAGCAGGGCCTGTCCTGGGGGGTAGGCAGGAAGCAGAGCTCTCTGCTGATGAATCTGGAAAAGCTTACAGAGAGGGCGGAATGCAAGGAAGTAACTGCTGAAACATCAGGAACCTCCCAGACCACAGGATGGACACCGAGTCCCCCGAAGACCTCACTCCTCCGCCTGCTGATGCTCACTTGAGCCCTACTCAAGAGCAAACGCCCGCTCCATGGCAGAGCTGAGCCAGGGCTGGGGGCTTCTGGTCCCGGGGCACCTCGACCAGGCGCTGCATGCTCTGCATCTCCCCAGGAGCTTCTGAACAGCCCAGTCCTGACACGTCTGCTGTAGGGGCCCAGCCCCGGTGGCTACAGGCTGACTGCGGGGCTGGGCCCAGCTCACTCCCTGCCCCACAGAGGAGGAAGCAACTCCCAGGTTCCTGCAGTAACGGCATTCACAGAGACAGATCAGAAAGCACAAGAGCAACCCTGCCTGCCAGCCTCTCACTCACTGCTTCTTTTGTCCTGCTGCCGTGCCCCGTCCTGGCGGGAGTCTGAAAATGCCACTTTTAGCACCAGTCTTACACGCCAGCCACTCAATACCCTGGGCAATACCTATCTTCTTCCCAGCTCTGAGCTCATGGTAACTAAATTTACCTACTAGAAGGACCTGCTTCAAAGGCAAGGCTTTCCCCCCAAATAAAATGTCAGAGTCTAGAAAGCAAGGAACAGGTGTCTTGACATGATCCCTTATGTCCTGAGAGAACAGGGCTCCTGGGTTCCTGCCCCCTGCTTCAACCAGGGTGGTCCCACTTTGCCCTGTGTTGTTTCTAGCTGTCATTTAAATAAAGGGTTCCTCACCTTTAAGAAGCCTTGAAAACTGCATATCAGATCCAGTGCTATTATTTGAAAGATAAAGAAAACTGAGCTCCTATTTGGTTCATCATTCATTTAATAATCACTCATTGTTTGTTATTTACACACGTGCCAGGCACTGTGTTGGGTGCTGGGGACATTCCAGAAAGACTCAGTGCCTTCCCACAAGGAGACTGAAGCCAAGGAGAAGACAGAAGGAAGCAGGAGCTGGAGCGCAGAGTGAGGGGCACCTGAGAGCAGGTGCTGAGAGACGTGGGGGCAGATACTGGTCAGAGGAGGTCTCAGAAGGAGGCCACCCTCCGGCGCATGTCTGCCTTCAGGACTCTGCCTGCTCTACGACAACTTTCTCAGTCTCACGACTGGGTGTCTGCTCTGCCCTCTGCCACTCCCCCAAGCTCCCAGGGCCATCTCAGGCCACAGTGACATGTGTGCAGCAAGTGGCACAGGCGCTCCCTCATCCCACTCTCCTCTCCTTCTGTTTCTCCCGAAAAATGGACCCCTGATACCAGGCTGCCCTCAGCAGGCAAAGGTGGGAAGCCAGGCTCTGAGGGCCTCCCCTCCCACCTCCGCAGCTCAGGCTTGGTGGCGGCACAGTCTATGAGAGAGGAAAACGGGCCGTGTGCGGGGCTCAGCTCTGCAAGCCTGGAAGGGAGAGGGCGCCGCAGCCAGGGGTCTGGAGCAGGATCTGCCCCTCTTCCTGATGTGCGGGGGAAAGCGCCGCGTCTCAGGCGGAGCAGAAGCGCTCCCAGGCTCCCCGGCCGGCAGTGCACGTAACCCCGAAGCTGGGAGGCACATCCTGCTGCCCTCACAAGGGAAGAAGTGGAATCCAAGAGAGACAGCAGGAGCCCGAAGTCACAGCCCAGCCACCTCATTCGACAGACGGGGAAACAGGTCCGGGAGGGGGAGTCAGGCATGCCTGGCAGTCAGCTCTCAGCTGGGTGCACCGTCCACTCTGCAGGCCTCCCCACCATCCTCCCTTCCACATACTCCCCGCCTCCCCTGAGGCCACATCCCCCCTCTCCCCATGGCCTCACAGCATGCTGGAAGCTCTTGTGGAAGAAGAACCTTGGCGGCCAGGTGAAGGCAAGTAAGTCATTTGTTCTGGGCCTCAGCCCCCTTAGGAGGGGAGACTGGACAAAAGCCAGCTGCTTACCTGCTCAAAGCAGTGGGAGAATCCGGGTGTGCAAACTGGGGCGGAATGGGGGCTGGGTAGCTTCAAAAACTTAGATCTAATTGTGTCTCACACAAGCACACGTGCTCATGCACACTTATCCTTAATCCACAGCCTGAAGAACTTAATATTCCAGGACTGAACCTCCTTTTTTGGGCCGGGGGCCCACAAAGAATCCTTCATTCAGTAGTTGTTCTGGAGTACTCACAGTGTGCAGAGTACAGCTCGGTGAGCCTGAGGGCTGCAAATACCGATACCGAGAGGCCCTAGCTCACCGGCAAGTGAGAAGACGCGTGTGTAAGAGCTGCCTCTGGTGCTACCTGAAGGGCAGAACAGTGCAGAGCAGAGGCCAGTTCATATTTAGTCTCCATGAGACCTCGGGCAAGACAGCTAACCTCCCTGCATTTCATTTCATAAAACCTAGAAACGAGACTCTAGGATACCTTCTACCTGCCTGAAGACAGCGGGCCAGTCAAATGATCTCAAAGTGCTTCCAGCTCTCAGATCCTAGAGACTCATTTGATCCAATAAAGGATTTTATTCCAAGGACTTTAGGCTTGGAAGTCGCCAGGGCTGGCCCCTTACCCGGGCTCACCTTCACGACGCGCTTGCAGAGCTCCTCTGCCTGTCTCCCAGGCTGCCCCACTCCGACTCTAAGAAGCACGTGGCCCCATCTTCTGCAGTCGCCCACACCTGGAAGTACAGGTCACCTGTGCCAACGTGAGTCACCAGCCATTTCAGAGAACAGCTCCAGTCTCCTCTCTTCTCGCCCCAAACCACAGGGCATCGCTGGCCAAACCACTGGGCAAATGCAAAAGCATCTCCAACGTGTTTAATTCAGATAAAGGGGCAGAGGCCAGTCGCTAAAAGGACTCAAGACCAGGGCTCCTAGGTTCTCATCCCCTCTCCTAAGTGCACACACATGTCCTGTGAGTTCCCCTACTTGAGTTCATGCTCAGAGGTCTTTCTGGAGTAGCAGTCACACCACGGCTGCACAGCCATACCCTCCCCAACCAACTCCACGCCATCCGCCACAGCAGACATCTCTGCTGTGTCACACCTTCCTCCTGACGTTTTTCAAGCCCTTTAAAGTCAACTGGTGACTAGCATTAGGCACCAAGAGGTCAGGCTTTGGCAGCCACCGGGCTTCCCTCCACTATGAGTATGAGGACCCCACTGAGTCCAAGCAGGCCCTCTCTACCCACACCCAATTCCTGTACCTTGCGGGGCTCCCCTTGCTGCCTGTTCCTCAGAGACCCTCCACGTTCTCCAGCCGCCTCTGCAGCAGGGTCCCAACTTGTCCTCCAGCGGACTCTTTATCTCCACAGCCATCTTCTCACAGTCGGCCAGCTTCTTCTCGGCTGTCTCTGTTCACCTCTCCAGGCTCTGAAGTCGGATGGCCCGGTGTTCCACCTTCCCCACAGTCTGAATGGCAGCCAAGATGGCCAGATGGGAAATCTCTGCAGACTGGATCTGGGCCCCTCGTTGGAGGTCAGTCCCCTTGTACCATTCCTGCAACTAGACACAGGGAGGTGCGTCAGCCACCAGGAAAGGGGCCCACAGCCATTCCCAGCTACGGAAAGGTCAGGATCCCCTGGAATAGGGGGAAACATCTTCCGGGTGCTAGAAGGCCTCACTGGTCAGACCTCCAAACAGACCCCACCTGGAAGACTGTCAAAGACAGCAGACACTGACCCCATAGAACTCCTGTGGGAAGAATCTTGAACCAAGACCCAGGGGTAATGGTAAATGGTATGACAAAGCATTACCATCATAAACGGACAGTCAGTATAAGGAATTTGAATCCCAGCCTTACCACGTAATAGTGGTATAAGCTTAGTCAATTATTTAACCAATTATTTAACTTAGCCAATTATTCTTCACCAAAGAACACAGACCAGCAGGAGAAAGGAAGTGAGTGAGATCCAGAAAATTTCTCAGGGGACCAAATGTACACACAGATTGCTATTTCAGTTCCTGGGTGTTCTAGAGCAAAGCTACTGCCCGCATTCATGGGCACAGACGTGAGCGAGGCCCTGTTGTTCTGGCCTTGGTGATTTCTACGGCACTTCCACCCTGACATTTACTAGCATGTGACCTCCTAATCTGCCTGAGTTATCAGGTCCCCGTGACCCAGGTGCCTTGTCAACCAGCTTCAGGGTTGTCTCCACTCTAGGAGGCCAGGTCCTAGCGGCCAGGAAATGGAGCCAGAGAAAGTCAAAAGCCAGCATTTAAGAGTAGTCAGGGTTTCCCTGGTGGCGCAGTGGTTGAGAGTCCGCCTGCTGATGCAGGGGACGCGGATTCGTGCCCTGGTCCGGAAGGGTCCCACGTGCCGCGGAGCGGCTGGGCCCGTGGGCCCGTGGGCCGTGGCTGCTGAGCCTGCGCGTCCGGAGCTCCGTGACGGGGGAGGCCGCAGCAGTGAGAGGCCTGCGTACCGCAAAAAAAAAAAAAAAAAAAAAAAAAAGAGTAGTCAGAAGAAAGAAATATTTCAAAGAATATCCTGCCACGGGAGGTGGAAAATGTACCATGTATTACTAGAAGTAATAAGAAATTCATGAATGCCTCAGTGGGGACAGCTGACATTTAATGGAAACATTCCTGGAAATGGAACTCTGCTAGAACTTGACTCAACACCTATCCTGCCATTTGAATCCTGTGCATTTTGCGAGGGTGAAATGCACTGTAGGTATGGAAAAGCACTCAGGGAGCATTATATTGGCACGTATTACATCACTAAAACAAATCTAAAGGCTGTGGACCAATGATCATAATGTTTATAAACCAAAGACGGTGATTAATCCAATTCTGTGCACCTGAGGTCCCCCCAACACCTCCTCCATAAAAGCACTTAGCCAAGTGTCCCACACGTGCTAGGGACTGGTCACCACACATTTGTCCCTTCCTTCCTTCACAGCATAACTGTTCCATCTCTGAGTCTGGTCTCTGACCGGTATAAGGTGTAGCCTAGAGAAGGCAGACCCCACTTCCACAGATTAGGGACAAAACAGCTTATCTCCCCACAGTGCCCTGTCACAAATCTGGCATCCAGGAATGTATCTAAAACCATCTCATAGTTATGTCCACCAGGAGATGACTCCTCTGTCTTCTGAGCCATAGAAAAATCTCATCTTGATAGTTCTTGTCACACAGGCCAGGGATGGCCTCAAACTTGAGCCTGAGACACTAACCAGAAGTCCTCTATGATGCAGACCCCCTCCTAGCAGCAATAGGAGGGACCCCCTGGGGAATTTCAGAAAAGAGTGAGCAGCCACCCAAATACATCCTGATAGAAATCAGAGTTCAGACCTAGAAGAGCTTTACACGACCCTCACAGCCAAAGGCAAAGACTGCTGAGAGGAGGAAGCCAAGGGCCTAGACTGGAGTGGAAATAAGGTCACCAGACAATAGCACTGATCTTAGCTTGGGAAAGGGATGAGAATGGGGTCACGGTCTCCCTGAGATGATCATTTTAGGGGATGGGGGCTGAAAGACAGGTCCAGGAGGGGGGCCCTGGAGTGTCTCTGGAGCGAGGATGGTCACAGTCCATCCGCCCCACACACCCACCCTGAGCCCCTGAGCCGGGTCACAGAACGTCAGGGCTGGCGGAAACCTCGGAAACATTGTGGTTAAGTCTATAGGCGAGCAAACCGGGGCCAAGAAAGGAGAAGGGATTTTATCGTGAGACCTCAGGCAGCTCCCCTCAGGCCCTTCGGCCTCAAGCGTCTTTTTCCTAGACCCTCTAAGCAGGTTGAGCCTCCCCAGTTGCAGGAGGGGCAGGTTGAGGGCAGGACATCATCCTCTGTGAGTGCCGCCCTCACCGGAGCCGGGCCGCCTCGGCCATGGGCCTGCACTGTCCGGCCGGGGCGGGGAGTCGCCGCCGCCGACGCCACCGGGCGGCCCACGCAGGCCAGCCTCCGGCCTCTCTGCAAGTTCTCCCGTGC
>RJWK010068349.1:0-11384 GCA_004363435.1 Platanista minor
CACACACACACACACACACACATACGTAGATATATATAAAGTTTTTTTTGGTAAGAACTACAAGAGGGTAATGCATATGAAGTATCTGCAAAAGAAGCTGCTCCCTAGGGGGCCTGAATGCATATTGTTTCCTTATTTGTTTTTCCTATTACGTGGTGCCAGAAAACCACACAAAGGCCATTTCAAGTCAAAGACATCTTCAAAACCCAAACTAGGTTATGTACCAGTCAAGGAGTGAAGGACTGCTGGAGAGGTAGTGAGCTTCTGGTCATGGGGGTATGCAGGCTGAGGCTGGATGGCCACGTGGCAGGCATGTCTTAGAAGAGATTCACCCAGCTGGGTGATGGAGTGGACTGTCTGCTACTCCAAGTACAGGCCACAGACCAGCAAAGCCACCAACAGTGGCATCATGTGGGAACTTATCAGAAATGCAGCATCTTGATTTCACCCCAGACACACTGTGTCAGCACACTAATAGGATCCCCCAGTGGGTCATATGTATGTAATAAATTGAGAAGCACAGCAGTAGATGAGTATTAAGGCTCCCAAGAGACTGCTTTTTTCTCAATCTAAAACGGATATCTAAACATGGATAAGAAAAAGACATATTTTGAGCGATGGTAGCTACAAGTCCATCCCGATTGTCCTAATTCCCAACCTACTCTATGTTTTGGTGACCAAAATATCTACCCAACCTTGTTCAACTGTAGTTCTGCTGGTTGGCGCCTAGTAGGGATTCAAATATTTGTCGATAAATGGATGGACCCACGAAGGAAGGAATGAGGAGTGGAGGAACTGGCTGAAAACCCGAGAAGGCTGCGCAGGTCCCTGGGCTCTGAGGATGGCTGTCCATACCTGCTGTCCCGCTGTACCCCTCCGCCTTCAGCCGGTAGCGAGTCCGGCCGTCTCCCACGCTGAACTTGTCGTAGACGGCGTAGGCTGACTGCCCGTGGTCCCGCAGGTCCACCCGGAGCTCGTACTGCCCTTGGGCTGTGATTTTGTTCAGGGTGTCCAGCCCTGTGGACGACAGGCAAGGGGTTGCCTCAGAAGTGCAGTGACCGAGGCCCTCATTCCTACTCACCCCGTAAGAGCAGTGGCTGCATGTGCTCTAAAGAGGTTTGCGTCACGCCTGGGCTTGCAGCTTGGTTTGCTCTTTGCTGCTGCAACACCAGGTGAGATATATACGGTTTCTGAGCCTCAGCTAAAATTGCGTTGACATCTTTGCCCTGCCAACCTCCTAATGTATTATGCAGATAAAGGAGATAAGGTGGAGCGCGTACCTTTTAAACTCTAAAGCTCCTTACAAGTGAAAGGCGATGGATGACAGGGACGGACATTCCCCGGCCTGGGTGCTGGAACGTAGGACAGTGCCCTGTGCCGGTCAGTTGTTGCAGTGTGGGCTGCATGGATGGATGGATGATGGCATTGTCGTGTTGGCTTGGGAGAGTTCACATTGCAGCTCAACTCTTTATTGGCTAGATTCCTATGGCCAGCAGCGTAACCTCTCTGAGGCTCTGTTTTCCCAGGTGCAAGATAGGAATTTTGTACCTTGTGGGGTGCTATGAGGCTTAAGAGGTTGTGGCCCTGAGGGACTTAGCGTAGGACGGAAGCAGTGAATGACATCAATGGGGATAATTCTCTAAATGGCCCAGTGATTGACTTGAGACTAGGCTTATTCTTAAGGCCTGGCTGTTGGCTCTCCTTTGACTGGATTTTTATTTTTAATGACCCAGAGAATTTAAAGTCTTTCCACAGAGAATTTGACACCCTGTGTCGACCACCAGAGCTATTGTTTCCTCCTATCCCATTTCCTCTCCCACACTTCGCTGTGGGTTAGGACAGATGACTAAGAAGACAGAAATGGACATTTGGGACACAAACACGCAGGCTGTATTACCAAGCCAGAATTCTTCTTTTAGGTCCCCAAATCCAGCAGTGTAGGCCTTCCAGTTTCGATAGAAATCCTCACGTCCATTTTTGCGTCTCAGGAACACCTATAAACATAACCAATGAATTTGGGTGTGCTTAAGCTATTGAAGGAAAGAGAAGACCTCTTTCTGAGAGGAAGAAACATCCACTGTAGGAAAAGCACCTGTCCCCACCTCTGTCCTCACTAATTTGCCAGGTGACTCAGTGCACGTCACCTCCCCTCTCTGAGTCTCAGTGTTCTCACCCGAAAAATACAGGTTAGTAAGACTACCACCCAGCTTTGGCTGACCGTGATGTGCCAGTGTAGGTTCGTCACGTGTAACACATGAACCCCTCTGGTGTGGGGTGCTGACAGTGGAGGAGGCCATGCCTATGGGGACAGGAGGTACACGGGAACTCAGCGAACTTTCTGCTCAACTTTGCTGCCCATCTAAAACTGCTCTAAGAGATAAAGTTTAATAATTAAAAAAAATACTACCCAGCTCATATGGCAATGGGATGGAAATAATTCACGTAAAACTCTTCGCACGGTGCCTGGTAGATGGCCAATGTTAATTAATAAACGTAAGGGGCTCGATGAGCACTGTCATTTATAGATCACAGAGTTTTTTGAGGATCAAATGAGATAAATTACGGGGAAACAGGGGAACTGGTTTTTATCCTCAGCTGCTTTCCCATTACTTTGTTTAAGAGAGAATTCCTGAGTGTCTCCACGTGACAGGCACTGTCTTGGAGAACCTCACGCACATTAGCATCAGAGGGCACGGGGAGGACCTCGGCCTCTCCTCTTCCCCCATCCCCCTGCCGGAGAGCTCTGGAGTCTGTCTCCATGATACTCACGATCCATCCACCCCCGTCAGAGGTCATGTCACAGAAGACTTCCTGCTTCTGGGTCTTGTTGTTGTTCAGATAAATGGTGTAGACGCCAGAGGTCATGTCTCCATTCAGCATGGCTTGGGAGCAGTCCCTGGGGAATGGGTACAGGACTCCAGCTGAGGGATAAGAAGAAAGAGTGGCTGTCTCAGAGCAGGACTGAAGCAGGAGCTTTCAGGTTGCAGCTCAAGTGCTTACTGACTAGACGCCTCTGAGCAAGCAACTCAACCTCTCTGAGGCTCTGTTCTCTCGTGCGCAAGATGGGGATTAAAGCTATTTTGCTGGGGGTGCGGTGAGGCTTAGAGGTTACGGATAAAAGGGACCCAGTTCAGTCTCTCATACTGATGGAAAACACCAGTGATAGCAGTGGGAGGAGAGCTGAACCGCTGTGAGGGCCATGTGTCAGGTTGACCACGATCGACCTGGAGCAGCCAGGCAGCAGCACCTGATGAGAGCACCCGATGAACACCCAGGTGCTGGCCAGGATGGCTGGGTCTCTAGCACCCGGGGGCTGGCTCACTGTGGGTGAGGACACTCTGTCAGGCTGGATGCATCTCAGGCTCTTCAGAGGATTCTGAAGCCAAAGACAAGGGTTCTAGCCCTGAACTTGCCACTGCCTTGCCTTCTGAGCCTGGGGATCTTAGAGGGCTAACACCAGAACGCCTGGGGAACTTCCACGTGTAATAATGTGGTGCAAAAATTAAAAGCTCGATAGCAATGAATGATCTTGGGGCTATGCTTAGCAGGTGGGCTTGAGAACTGACGGTAGTAGCAGCTCTTTGTTCTGATCCGACCTCCTCACTGTACTTTATCTCCACCTGAGGTTCTGTGATTAGCTGTTTTCTTGTCTGTTTCACAGCCCTAGTCTGAGAGCATCTTTAGGGCACACTCATATTTTTTGTGCTCCTAGCACGTGCCGTGAGATCTGGCAAAGAGGTGCTTTTGCTTCTGCCCCTCCCTCAGCAGGTGTGTGTAGAGTGACTACAGTGAAGTGCAAAGGGCAGGAGACAGTGCTGGGATACACTCCATTTACCCAGGTTCAGGGCTCTGCAAAGACCCCCTCCTCCCTTCCTCAGAGAAGCATGCTTCCTCTTCACCAATGGAGCAGCTTGCCCACTTGCCACCTGCAGAGGAGATCTAGTGGCCAGGTGTGGAGGTGGTTCCCTGGTCCTGGGACACCTGAACCCAGATCTGACTCCAACTCATGGTGTAACCCTGAGCAGGTCACTTAGTCTCTGGGAGCCTCTGTGTTCCCACCAGAAAACTAGGCATGATAATCCTGGCCCAACGTACCAGCTTCGTGGGAGGACTGTTGGTGATTTTGAAATGAATAGGCTTTGTAAATGCCTGAAGGAGAACACTGAGCTTATAATGAGCCTTGACAATGGCTACCCACTGGGCTGGGAGTTCAAATACAACACAAAGATTCTCACAAGGTCCTTATGAAGAAAGGATAGTTGTTAACCCCATTATACAGATGAAGAAACTGAGGCTCGTAGAATGGCAGTAACTTTCCTCAGTCGCACAGAGCAAGTGGTGGAGATGGGGAATGAATCCAGCTGTTCTCACTAATGGCCCTCCTTCCCTTTCACCACGAGGCCTGTAACCTCCTGCATCCACATTCCTCTGGCTTTTCCGGTAATAGCAGGGAATTGATTCTTTTCAGAAATTTGATGGAAACATTTAAAGTAGCAGTTAGAGGAGAAGTGGAGGGTTGGTTCAGTCTCCTCCCGAGCCCCTTACTTGTGGTGAAGGTGGTCTTGATGATCTTGCTTCTCAGGGGCCCATTCAGTGCCTGGATCTTGGCCATGTAGTGGGTGGATGGGCTCAGCTCTGCCAGGCCATAAGAGGTGGTGCCTGGATCCACAACAACCTCCTAAGGGCAGAAGAAAAATATAACAGCTTTTGGCCACATAAATCCTCAGAGTACAGATGATGCATTCACTTATTCACCCAACCACTAATTTCTTCATTCAATAAGAATCCGCTGAGTCCCACTCTGTGCCAGCCTCCATGCTCACTTCAGGGCTTCAGACATGGGGAGAGGGCAGCATGAGCAAAGCTCCTGGGGCCAGAAGGGGCAGAACAAATTCAAGTAATATGAGGAGGCAACAACCTACCTCAGCCACACTTCAGTTAGGGAAGCCGTGGAAGAGGTGGGCAAAGACCAGATTACAAAGGGCCCTAAGTGCTGAGCTATGGAATTTGAAGTTTATCATGACAAGGAATGGAGGTTCCTGAAAGTTTTTTGAAAAAGGGAATATGCCGTGATCTCAGCTTAATCTGGTAGGAAGATGAATCACACAAAGGGCAAAGGTTTAGACTTTGGCACCAGTTAAGTCAGTGGTCCCTAGTATGGCTCTTTTTCATAGATCTCTGGGAAGCTTTAAAATACAACAATGCCTGGGCTTCATCCTAGCATGACTGGCTCATAAGAGCCAGAAGTGGAGCCTGACCAGGTGTATATTTAAGAAGCTCCCTGGATGATTCTGATGCATAGTCACTCAGGGGATCTCTTGAGTCAGGAGGTGATTACAACTGCTCAGGAGGCACGGCGTGATGACAGCGCAAGCTGACCCAGCATGTCTCCTTTCTAGAACAGAGATGTCCAGGAGAGGCAGATGTGTACAGCTGCTGTAGACCTATTCTAACTACACCTGCTGTTTGTGACTGGTCACTGTGCTGCTGTCCAGATGAGGGGGATCGGTTTCAGTTCTGCAGGAGATCCTCTTTCTATTCAAATCCTCTTTTTACCTTCCAGTGCCTGTGAAATCACCTTTTTAGCAGATGACCTTGGTGTCGGGGATTGGAATTCAACCTGCCGTCCCAGTAAACCAAACACAGCAGTGCTTTCTACCGCCTTCAAACACAGCCCACTGGGTTTAGGCAGTCATGAATCAGTGTGGAGGCCCCTGGAAGGTTGTTTGGCATCCTCACACCTGGGAAGGTGAAGTTATCCTGACTTTTCCAATGCGGCAGGGTTTGAGGGCGTGGGTGTTGGAGGTGTAAGTAGTTTCAAAGCAGCTGAAAGACTCGCACTCACTCCATAATTTGTTGGTGGCAGAGGATGGTCTTGCATCCTGTCTCCTAACATCCTGTCCAGGACTCTTTCCTCCTCCCAGGTTGACTTTCTTGAGTGAAACAGATTAAGCTGGGGACTGGGCATGCAGGGAAGTAAACCCGGGTGAGTGCCTATTTGATACCAGTGACCCAGTGACCTTTGTGTGGCCCCCAGGTCTGGTCCTTGGGGAAGAATCAGGTACAAAGCTGGCTTCCTTGAATTACTTGGGGGATAAAATTACCTATCAGCTCTCTAAGCTGCTGTTCAAAGTTATTTTCTAGGCAGTCAGGGTAGATCGAAATGAGACTCAGGACGTCAGGTAAACAGTGAATCCTAGGATGCCTGGCCAGGAAGGGCCCTTAGAGACTGGGGAGTTCAGTGCACTCATTTTACAGATGTGAACACTGACACCCAGAGAAGGCGAGGGACTTGCCTCTGTTCACACAGTGAGTTAGTTCATTGTTATAGCGACTCCAAGAAGGACCGTAATGGTAACTAGAGATGTGTGTCCACTCCTGTTTAAACATGGCATCTTGAACAAGCCAGTTTATCTCCACTTGCTTCTGATACCCACTAAAATGAAAGTAAAAGCGATATGAAGTATAAACTCACAAGGATGAGGGAAATGGCAGAGGAGACAGCAGCAGGTACTTGATGTCACCAGAGTCTTGATCAGTGAAAAGTGTGGAGTGTTGGAGTGACAGCTGAAGTGACACAGTGGAGAAAGCCAGGAGCTAACTAACTAGTGGGTGCAGCCACAATGCTGCAGAGCCCCGGCAAGTTCAGGAATGAAATGTATGCAAAAGCAGAGATGCCTTTGAAGGCCAGTGTGGGGCGTGGCTGAGCAAAGGTTTGTTTAAAACTTTGTATAATAAACAGATCCCCAGCTCTCTCCATTCCCCCAACAGTCTGGGTGACTGTCCTTCCCGGCCCAGATGAAGGGCTGAGGTTTCCTCCCTGGAGAGGCTGAGCCAGAGAGGAGACTCTGGATTCAAATCCATCAGGCCCAGCTGCAAGGGAGGCTCGGGTGCTGCGCTGGAAACAGGAGAAGTGAAGGTGTGTACACAGCGGGAGCCCAGGCTCCTTCTCCAGCAAGGCTCCCGGCAGCCTGGTTCGAAGGAGGTGGAGGATCCTCCAAGGAGACCGATGAGCTCGAGAGAAATAGTTTACAGTCCTGATGCTTGGGAGTCCCCCAAGAAAATTGCTGGGTATTTGCCCAATCACTCTACAGCGAGCCCCATAGTTGACAAGACCTGTCTGTGCAATTAGACCTCCCAATCGGCTATTTCATTCTTGGCTCCAGTACAAAAAGACCAACAGGCATGAGGTGGAAGTCTCCAACATGAAAGATGGAGACCCAAACCAAACCAAACCAAACAGCAGCAAACCAGAAAAGAGACCTTGGAGGAAACACTATGTAGCCTGTGGAAGGGAATGCCAAGAACATATATTCTTAGAGATAAAGAGAAGAAGAAAACAGGAAATGCAAACGATATGCTAGCGAAAGATCAGTGTGCAGATAATAAGTAAAAGCTTTTGGAAGTGTAAAGCATGGGGACCAAAATTAAAAAGTCAAAAACAAGGTAAAGGTTAGAAAATTTCTTTCGCTTGTGTGATGGTCTAAAGTTATTTCAAATTAAAAAGTAGAAGAAAAAAAATCATGCATAGGGAAAATAAATAAAAATTGCTGTAAACAGTTGATGTCATAAGAACATGGTGATATATATTTCATTATATAATGGAATGATGCCATCTGTGAGATATATGGCAAAGATGCAGAAGAAGCTTTTGGCCTTTGCTCAATAAAACTTTTCAGGACAAAGAGTCCAGCTCCGAAAACGTCCTCAAGTCTTGTGAGCAGTGGTTCTTGACCCTGGCTGGCTGTCAAAACTGGAGTCTGGTTAAAATGAGACAGGGAGGCTGGCGCTTATGATTCAGAAGGTCTGGCATGGTGTCCGGTTCCTACTAATTTTTTTCCAACTCCCCAGTTGCACTGGGATTGGAGAAACAGCATCCAGATAATTCTTCCCTCCTTTGAGGATCACGTAAATGTTTCAACCAGCAGCGGGGAGTTTTTTATATACTTCAAGATACCTTGGTTGTACCATCCACAGATTCATACACCAATAGGTAACCAGTGACAGATGCCCGGGGAGGTCTCCAGGTGAGAACGGCAGTTTCCGACTGAACCTCAGTAGCAGTGAAGTCTCTTGGAGAATCGAGGTCTGGAGAAGATAAGAAGTTAATATCAAATAAGTCAGCAGGTGTAGGACAAAGTCCCCAGCTGGGTATCAGGAGGCCTGGGTTCAAGTCCTTTCCCTACCATTGACTTATATGACCTTGGGCAAAACCTTCCCCATCTGTAAGTGAAGAGGTTGAGCCGGGTGGCCTCCAAAGGCAAAGATTCTCTGTGGTTCATCTCATCCCAAGGGCCACGTTTTCCTGAGCCCAACAAGATGTTGACTGGCTTTAGTTGGATTTGGGAAGAAAGACACAGCCATGAACGTAATTAGAAGCGCCCTTGTTTCTGAACAAGAGGACAGATGAACGCTGGTATTGTGCTCACCCCTACTCAGAGGAAATTGCCTCTGTTTCTCTGCTTGCAGCAGTTTGTAAAAAGATCTCAATGTATAAAAACCCAATGGACATCTAGGAAAACTTGCCTTTAAAATCTTTCTCTTAAAGATATTTCCCTGCCTAGAACATGGCTCATTAAATACTGGGTTTAGGGTCAGTGGGGACTGGTTTTCCGCTTAAAAAGCCCTCCTCTTGGGCTTCCCTGGTGGTGCAGTGATTGAGAGTCCGCCTGCCGATGCAGGAGACGCGGGTTCGTGCCCCGGTCCGGGAAGATCCCACATGCCGTGGAGCGGCTGGGCCCGTGAGCCATGGCCGCTGGGCCTGTGCGTTCCGCAACGGGAGAGGCCGCAACAGTGAGAGGCCCGCCTACCGCAAAAAAAAAAAAGAAAGCCCTCCTCTTAAAATCATTTCCTAGTCCACGGGGAGAGCAAGGTCATTTTAGTGCAAAAGGAAATGTTTCTTAAGGTCTTTACTGAGTGGGCACCGGTGACTTTAGCTGATACTGATGTCATCACATTGCAGGGAGCTGACTGGGGAAATAAGAGATGGAGAGGGATACTGTTAAAGATAGAGGCTGTGGGTGGGCATCTTCCAGCTCTCCATGCCTTTGTACCTGTCATGAACTTGGTGGTGATAGTTGAGCTCTTCTGGGGCCCTTTCTCTGCAAAGATCCTCAGCGTGTATTCCGTGGCAGGCTCGAGGCTGGTCAGCGCATACTCCACCGTGTTCCCGGACACCTTGTGGGTAATTTCTGGCCCTAAACAGGAAATATACACACCATGGCAGTTACCAGTCCGCTGTCTGGGCCATCAGCAGACTTGGCTGAGAGCACACACACCTTCTAACAGAGAAATTTCAGTGACCCTACAGAAAAGCAGGTTTGATTTCTGAGATGGCTCACACTCCTGTCTCTCTCTCTTGAGCAATCACTTCATATACAAAGGATTTATCATATGGTACTGGAGTTTTCCAGGCACCAAGTCAGAAGGAAGGGGCCCTGGGGGTCAGGAGACTTTTGCACATGGTGCCACTGGCACAGCGTTGCAGCTGAGGCACAGGACCCAGTTACAGGAGAGCTACGGGTAACATCCCCAAGACTTGGGCTACTCAAATTGAATTTGTCCCATTGCTTGCGCTCCCCTTTTTTTTTCACTTACTGTCATGTCCTTTTATTTGCCAAATGTCAAATCTTGAGGCTGGGGGAATCACAAAAATCAGGTGGCGTAGACACACCAGAGCCTGCTTACTGGCTCTCAGTCCCACTGGGTCAGCACCAACGGTGGACCCCAAACCATGGTGCCCAGGTATATGTGCTTACTTCTTAATCACAGGTGACCAGCTATCCTGCCTTGCCAAGGACTAAGAGTTTTCCCAGGGCATGGGACTTATAGGGCTAAAACTGGGAAGGTCCAGGGCAGAGTGGAATGATCTGGTCACTCTGTTCATCAGTCATGAGCCCACGCCCCCAGCCTCACTCACACTTCTGGACTCTAGGAAATTTCTACACTTGCACCCACAATTTCCATGATTCCCACGAACTATACTCTGATTTATTTTAGGTGAGTCAACATCATCTCCCCTGACTTGGAAGAGTTTGCTCACAGGGAATATTTAAAAATAGAAAAGTACAAAGAATAAACCCCGGCATCCCTCTAGCCCCACCCTATCTTTGCTCTGTCCCCGCAAGGAGCTCTCGTAAGTGGTTGCCCGGGATGCATTAAGATTTTCAGAGGCCCCAGCACAGCTTATGGTGCCCTCTCATATTGTTACTGAAGGTAAAACAATACTGAACCATAAAATACGAAACTCACATATACTTTGAGATTAAAATAACAACATATTTTTTCTAGTCTAGCTCATGACAAAAGTATGGATTTGTTCACTGAAAAGGAATCTTTCTTTCTCTTCTCTCGTATTTGTATTTAATTTTACCTTCTGGTAGCCTTGATTTGCTGGTGCCCCAAACAAGTGTTTAATCTCCAACTGAGTAAATTAGCCACAGATGGTCGCAAAGACAAGGAAAAATAATTTCTGATTTCTCAATCAGGTCTGCTCTAATGGGCCTCGTCTGTGGCATCCAAGAAGCCCGGGCTCCCCAGAGCTACCCGAAATAGTCTGTTTAAGATTTCAGATTCTGGACTCCTTCTTTGTAAGAGGTGAGAGCTGCTGCCCGGAGACGGTGACTCACTCTGAGTCACTCCGGCAGAGAAACTAGCAGGAGAGGAGGAAGAGGCTGGAGACGCGCCTCCGCTTTTCCTTAGATGGCCTGCTGGGCTCCCTTGATATAACCACGGTGCTGATGCTCTTTCACCTGACAACAAGCAGGGGATATGGGTAGGACCTCTCTTGCCACCGCCTGAACTGGTCCCTCCACACCCACCCACCCCAGCCCCGGTCCCAGCCCATGAGTCTGTTCTGAGGGGGCAGTCGAGAGCCACAGGGACATTGCTGGACTCTCCAGTTTACCCAGGCATTTTTGCTACCATGCACCAAGCGTGGCCCAAAGAAGGGAGAAGGGGAAGAGTTTACAGCAGGACAGACACTCCTCAGGGTGGGGAGGGTCTTGGACACGACCTTACCCCTCTCCCCTGTGTAGGAGATGACATAATTGTCCACAGGGGCGACGGCCGGCTGCCACATGGCCAAGGCTTCTGAGTCGGTGATGTTGGCTGTCACTAGGCCAGATGGGCCATCCAGAGCTGCAAGGAAAGATGGTGATGTGTTGGAGAGATGGGCAGTCATGGGGTAGTACGTCAGACCACAGCTGCCCTGCTGTCTACACTGCCCCTGGACGCCAGTACTGGTCCGTGGCCTGTTAGGAACCAAGCTGCACAGCAGGATGCAGATGGTGGGCGAGCAAGCGTAGCTTCATCTGCTGCTGCCCATCGCACCCCATCGCTCCCCATCGCTCCCCATCCCTCCCCATCGCTCCCCATCCCTCCCC
>RJWK010068350.1:0-11384 GCA_004363435.1 Platanista minor
CGGTACGCGGGCCTCTCACTGTTGTGGCCTCTCCCGTTGCGGAGCACAGGCTCTGGACGCGCAGGCTCAGCAGCCATGGCTCACGGGCCCAGCCTCTCTCTGGCATGTGGGATCTTCCCGGACCGGGGCACGAACCCGTGTCCCCTGCATTGGCAGGCGGACTCTCAACCACTGTGCCACCAGGGAAGCCCCCTCATTGTAGTTTTGATTTGCATTTCTCTAATAATTAATGATGAAGTGGATGGATTTACCATAAACCACGCTCTAATATCAGCATTTTATTATATACTTTTATTTAGCCTTTCTAGCAACCCTAGGGTGAAAATCCTGTTCTAATCTTCATTTTATAGATAAAGAAACTAAGCTATAGATCAGTTAAGTAACTTGCTAAGGATCCCATAACTACTTAGTGGTGGAGCCAGGATTGGAACCAAGGAGGTCTGGCTGTATCATCTCTGATCTTAACCATTACCCTCTGCTTCCTGTTTGCATATACTGGTCATGCTGACAGTGATGGCTTTGGCTTTGAGTGGGTCAGGATCTTGGAGTAGCTGCTTTATATGAATAGGCTTTTTTTTTTTTTCTGTAAGAATTTACTTTTTTTGGAAAAATGACTCGTGTTTGTTAAAATCTCAGTTCAATAATAGAGCCTATTTTTTTTTAGCCATTCATGAATAACAGCATTTGTTACATGTTATTTCATTGGTAACCTTCTATTTCTGTTATCTTATAAATTTCTAGCTTATAATAATCATAATAAAATACCGACATACCAGTTGACATCTCAAACCTGAGTGAGCAAAATTCTGAGGGGTCTTCTGATAGGATCTGGTTTCCAAAGAATGATTCAGCATTGGGATTCCACTTCTGACTCCGCCATTGGGTGTGGAGTGTCCATCCCCGGTTGGATCCTTGGCACGTTTTGCCTGGAATACACGTGTTCTAAGACTGGCTCCATTTGGTCCTCTGAGCCCCACCCTGCTAGCATCTCACTGATCCCACAGAGCCAGGGAAGAAATGAGTTTGGGGGAGCTTGTCAGTTCTTGGCCTTTCACATGCCTCCCTTCCCAGCAGGACCGCTGACCGACCAGCTTGTCTTGGCCACTGCCTACCTCCCCACCTCCCTGCCTGGAGCTCCCTCCCTCCACTTGGCCTCTTACCACTTGGGCTCCCTCGAAAGAGAGAGGGAGGGAGAGAGAGAATCCAGTGGCTTTGATTCAGTGTCCACATCCTGTTTTATTTCCCGGTAAGAAAAGGAAACATTAGGACTGGGGTTTGGATAGGGATGTCAGTTTCAAATTAATTCTGTATTTAAAACTTTTAGTTTTGTAAGCCATGTGAAACAGAATGTTCTTCATACATAGGAGAAGTTTTAAGGTTGGAATCCTACCAATAGACTGTATTGTCCTATTCTTTTTGGTGTTGTCACTGGCATTTTTTAAAGCAGTGTCCAAAGTGAGCTGGTGAGATATGGTTCCAGGGCCCCAAATGGCCCACTTTCAGTGTCCCTGCTCATGACAGGTCCTGCCAGCCCCTCAGTCAGCACTGGGGATCCACCAGAACACACTGTCTTCCCAAGGACCTGGGGCAGTGGGTTCAGAGGCATTGGCCCTGTGGTATAGTGACCCCAGAGGGTTGGGACACAGGAATACCCTACGTTGACGACCGGCTTCTTGTCCTGGGTCAGAACTAGAGGCTGGTGAATCTGAGATTAATACAGTCTGGATGAAGTTTTCACAGTTTGCCATGTTGCATACTCTTCTAGCCTCTTGATGTCTCTGCATGGTTTGGGTCTGTCATAGCAATGGAAAATTTTCATCTTTTAGTGGTGAAATGCCTACATTTCACGGAAAGAACATAATTTCTAGGGCCCTCTGGCTGAGTTTGCTGTGTCTCTTCTCCCTGAGGGTCTCATTTCTGGGCCTCTTGGTTCAGAAATGTCTCCTGGTCAAAAATACCTTTTTTGTTTCCTACGTCTAAGCTTTTCTTTATTCTTTTTTTTTTTTTTTTTTTGCGGTACGCGGGCCTCTCACTGTTGTGGCCTCTCCCGTTGTGGAGCACAGGCTCCAGACGCGCAGGCTCAGCGGCCATGGCTCATGGAACCAGCCGCCCTGCGGCATGTGGGATCTTCCCGGACCAGGGCACGAACCCGTGTCCCCTGCTTCGGCAGGCGGACTCTCAACCACTGTGCCACCAGGGAAGCCCTTCTTTATTCTTGATAACATTCTGATCCTAAGTACCATGGTAACTCTTTTGAAAAAGACCCCGTGAGTGTCACAGAAACATAGTTTGCTGTATGGGCTTTTCATGACTAAACCAACCACTCTGTCTTCCCTATCAAGATGTTTATTGATATACTTCAGAAATAAGATGGTAATTGCTCAGAGACATGATTTTCCCTCTGAGATTTTATATTTTCTTTCTTCTAATAGGTGACTTTTGAAATTCTGTAATCGTATTAGCTTGGTAGACATTGAACTAACTATTGATAATTCTTGGCTATTGATAATTCCTCTTACATTAAGGTGACTAAAAAAATTAGGGGATATTTGTTTATGTATGATTTATCTACAGTATCTTTGTTTCTTGGAAGGAGAAACCATTGTACAAAAATCTTCTATACTGCACTGCTGGTTTGGGTGAGCATGTTTGCAGGAGGGTACTCTGTGAACATCTGCAGGCGTACATTGCTGTTCTCTCCTGTTTGTATTCATAACAATATCTGTTTCCCATTCACCTAGGCTACAAAACTGAACACTCAATCTTTCTCAAATCATCCTCTTCCAGCCTTCATTTCAAGACCCTCTGTTATGGACTGAATGTTTGTGTCCTCCCAAAATTGATATGTTGAATCCTAACCCCCAATAGTGATGGTGTTAGGAGGTGGGCCTTAGGGAGGTGATTAGATCGTGAGGGTGGAGCCCTCATGAATGGAATTGGTGCCCTTATAAAAGAGACACCACCACCACCACCCCCCCGGCTCCCTAGCTCCTCCCAATATGTGAGGTCACAAGGAAGAAGCTGGCCTTCTGTGAACCAGCATGTGGAGCCCTACCAGACAACCGAATCTGCTGGTGCCTCGAACCTCCAGTCTCCAGAACTGTGAAAAACAAATATTTATGTGACTCAGTCTATAGCGTTTTTGTTATAGTAGCTTGAATAGACTAAGATATACCCTCTGACTCCTCACTCCCGAATGGATGACATGTAAAGGCAGTTGGCCATCTGAGCCCTTTTCACAAGGGTGGCCTATGTCTTCCTATCTGTGCCTCATCTCCCCATACCACCTCCTGTGTAAAGTACCTCCTCCATCCAAAGTACTCTTCTCTTCCACTCTGTAGACCCGTGTGCCTTCGCCATGTTTTTCCTTTGCTTGCTCTGCTTGTCCTCCCGTCACTAGGCATAGGTGTTCACTTCGTTCCCCAAAGCCCAGCTGCAGTGATTCCTCCTTTGCAGAGCCTTTTCTGGTCCACTTACTACCTGCCTGTGAGGGGGTATCTTCCTCATGTGTCCCTTTGCTGTGTCCTTTTGCTGCTCTGTTGTAAATGTTGGATTCCCTTCATCTTTGGAGAGGCTGTGTCCTGTACCCTGGGGTCAGTGTGGGCAGTTGAGGGACTGCACCTGATAGCCATGGAGACCTGGGTTCACTTCTTGCTTTTGCCCCTGAACTGTGTGCCCTTGGGCAAGTCATTTAACCTCCAGCTACCCCTCTGTGAAATGGCCCATCCTTCTTCCCTTGGAGGAGGATTGTGAGAATGAAAGCTGAGATGGGACAGTCAGGTAAGAGGCCTATAGCAGAGTGTCCTGCACACGGGAAGCATGCGGTCAATGCCATTTCCTTCCCCAGTCCTCAGTCCAAACAGGGTCCAGAAGCGGCTGTGCGTGAAATTGGTGCTCAGTAAATATTGACCAAATTGCAGGCCCTCCCAGAGCCTGTAGGGTATTTTGCAGCTGCAGAGCAAATTGGCATAAAAGCCTGTAGCCCAGTGTGTGGGAGCTGTGGCCCCAGGCTCTATTTCACCGATTTGTGTCTTTACTAGAGACAGAGAATGTTCCAGATCTCTTACATGTTAACCTTTTCTCCCCCCAGCCCTCCTCACTGAAGCAAAAGAGAAAGATAGTTCCGTGTTAGGGAGCGGGCAGAAACCCCAGTGTTATGTTTGCTGTAATTTGGAGGACCTATCTTCCCACTTTCTTGCGTAAACTATGTGCACAGCACATACTGTGACTTGCCCCTTTCCCTCCTGTCACAAATCTCTTGAAGGCTACTAGCCTAATATGCATACATCTCCAATTCTTTCTCAGTTCTCTTCAGTAATTAATTTCCCAGAGGTGCTCTTTTTCTTCCTTGAGAGCAAAACTCTTAAATAAACGATGAGTGAGGTTTTGCTTGCTTTCATTATGTCAGTAGTATGTTGAAAAAAATAACCATAAAACTTCCTCCAAAGTGTCAGTGAAATATAATTCTGTTAAAAAGGTCAAATGTGATGCCTTTGAGAGAACTCCCCAGTGGTCTCCCTTTAAAAGTATGTATGATATGTTTGGAACAAAGTTTTAATGCAGCTTTTTTCTCTCAAAGGTCTTTCATAGCTTGTATTAGGCAGATGAGGTTGTTTTAATGAAGAGTGGTAATTAATTCAGAGTAGTCATTGGCATGTAAACATAATCTGACCTTCAAGTATGTTGAAGAAATGTTCGCAGTTCTGGGCACAGACATTTGACAGAGGGAAGAAGACAGAAATTGTGTCAGTTTACTTCAAAACACGGGAATTACTTTTGTGGCAGGTTGTGATGATAATTGAAGAGTTACAGACTTGGAGGGTTGTAAGCTGCCTTTAATCTCTCAGCCGCCCATAAGTGAGTATTCAACAGGTATTGTCACTAAATAATGGGCATGGCTCATGAGAAGGGTTAAATCAGTTTCTGTCTTTATCCCATTGGCGTGCGGGGGTTAACGAACTGGGGAAGCGGAATCTTTCACTGAACGGAGTGAATAAGCAAGATGCATTCTGGAAACATTTTAGGGGGTGGAGCAGGTCTGGTGCAAAGGTGTAGACCTGGAATGTAAGAGCATGTGTGCCTTTGAACTCTCCACGTCTGTTTTCTCAAATGACGATGCTGGGTTAGCGAAGATCTAAGGCCCATTTGAATGCTGTGTTTACTTCTCTGATTTTTGTCATCTCCTATTTAATTCTATGTGGTAGGTGGCTGGCCACAGTGACCCTCTCCCAATAAAATTCTGACCCCTGAAAAAAGGAAAAATATTGTGTCAGTTAGCTAATGCTACTTTTAGTGCAGCGTTCATTGTGTGGGAGATTGATCCGTGTCATTGTTTGTATTGCAAGTTTGTTCATTTTTATTGCCATGTAGTAACGCCTTGTGTGTATATACTCTAATGTATCCATTTTACTGTCAGTGGAATCATTTCCAGACTTCGCCTGTGCAAGAGCCAGCGACTGTGGTCTTGTTTTCTGGTGCGCCTGCACCCGAGAATTTAAGCTTTCTCTTTCCCCTTTTCTCTGAGATATAACTATTGCAGGGTCCTACTATTTGTCGAATTTAGTAAACTTTCTGATGAGTATTCTCACTTGAGGAAGGGATGCTTAGAAGGTTTGCAGGATTGTTACATAGAAGTGATCCTTAACTTTATCTGTGTAGGCCTGCTACCAGCGACTAAGTGATTGGTGTTATAGAGAGAACTCTGCATGGTTTCTGGTTTATATTATCTTCACTTTAACTGCCCTGTATACATGTTTGTTTGTGTTTTCATATCAGACCCCTGTGAATTCTTTTGGCAGTGGTGAGATCCTAAAGTATAAATAAATCCAGCAAACATACTTGGTGTTTCCTCTTGTAGGCCCTCTTTGCCTTCCCTTTGTGTTCGTTGGTCTTGCCCATACCAGCCAGGCTTGTGACATGTCGCTTTCCTACAGTGCCTTACTGAATCCCGTGCTGGTAAAGTCCTCATTCAACAAGCTCCTAAGTGGAGATGGCAGCTCCAATATGACATGGCTGTGACAAAACTGAACTCAAAACAAATCCCCAAACCAAAGACACTGGAGGACGCGCCTCCACCTTAAGGATGA
The DNA here is from genome assembly GCA_004363435.1 of Platanista minor. Lineage (NCBI taxonomy): Eukaryota > Metazoa > Chordata > Mammalia > Artiodactyla > Platanistidae > Platanista > Platanista minor. The sequence continues at coordinate 6,087 of RJWK010068350.1, forward strand.
TCCAATCCAACCAACTCCTTCTATAGATGGAGAGGTGGCTTTAGAGAGAGAGAAAGAGACGTGTCCATATAGAACCCGTGTCTTTTTTCTGCTGCTCATGTTGCAGCTTGTCTTCAACTATTACTGTTTATTGGCTGAAGGTAAGGCAGTATTGAAAGGGGGCTTGATGTGCTCACAATTTATTATTGGTTTTGGCCAGTGAAAGCTTTTTAAAAAAATGAGGTCCAGAATAATATGTGATTTTCTGTTCTCTCCTCTTGGCAAGTGACACACAGCATCCTGCCCTGCTTGGTTTATATGCTTAGTGTTTTTATGTGGGTCATAGGTTTATTTTGGTCCTAATCACATTACACTGACATCTACTTAGTTGTGCTCCTCCACCTGAAGAATTCTAAATTTCACTCGAGATTTGTTTGAACTACAAGTAAGACAAAATTTATCTGTCAGGTGAGGGAACACACTCACTGTATGGAGTTGTCAGTGACCATAATTATCTCAAGTCCTTTGATTTCTACTTTGGATGCCTGCTTGCTTTTAGACAGCTGCTTCAGCCTGGAGATTTCCCCCTCTCCCCGCCTTGTTTTCTTTCCATGGCTGAAGGCCCAATGTCCGTCTGTCTTTGGTACCGTCACCCAGCCTCTGCCTGCCTGGCTTAATTTGTTGGAAGCTCTGGTAGGCAGGTGATCAATCTTATCATTACTTATTTGCCTTATGCTATGCAGTCATTCTTAGTAGCTGTGCCTCGCGTCATTAGGATGGTGGAAAGGTATTTTTGAGCTCTTTGTGGGAGATTTCAGGTAGGAGGTGAAGTGAGCAATTGTATGATAAAGAGGCAGAAAACTATTTTGATAAACTTGGGTCTGAGTCTTCTTGCAGTCGCATAGATTGAATAGAGAGTTTCGTTTGGACCATCAAGTGATGGTGTTGCTCTGTGATGCTGGAGATGGGAAGACAGTGGGAAGCCACTCCCTCCCTTTCCCCACTTGGGAAGCTCCTCACTGGCCCTGTTTCATCGAAGATCAGTGAATAAGGGTGAATGAGCTGATGAGATTTCAGTGGAGGAGGCCGTCTCTGCAGCCAAGGACGGTGAGAGGTTATGTCCCCAGCTTGGAGTATTCTTAACCCGCCCCCTCCGCCTGTTCCGTACCTCCAGTGTCGCTCCTTTCTGTGCCTGTGCCTTTCCTCTTGTCTGTCTGTCTGTCCCTCTTTACTGCTCCACAGGCCCACTCCTCTCCGTTTGTCCTGTTCTTTTTCTTCACACCCCAAGTTGCCGTGAAAGGAAAATCACAGTAAAGTTTGAAATATTTGTTCTACTTGGACTAAAATGTGAGGTTTCATGTTTTTGTTTGGAAAATGGCTGAGTTAAATTGTTACAGAAACAAAGATACCCCAAGCAAAATTGTGCCTGGTTGTCTTTTTCAATTTGTTAGGGGTTGCGGTTATTTACCCCAGTCTCTCCTAAGGGCCCTGGAGAAAAAGGAGGTGGTAATTTCTGTTTTGTAATGAATCTGAATAGTTATTCCTTGCTCCAGCATTTTAATTTTGTGCCTGTTTTTTGCTTGTTTGTTTGTTTTGTTTTTTTAAGCAAAAGTAACTTTGTCATAGAGGTTGTTTGAGGACTCTACTTACATTCTAATTTTTTAAAAAAATAGTCACATATACTGTTAATATTGCTATAAGAGAATTAGGAGCTTTGTGTCTTACCGTATTACCCGTCCTGAAAACAAACATGTTAACTCTTATATGAAACCTACTGATTTGATGTACAATGGTTTACTGGACTTGTTGAGGAAACATTTCCTCCCTCTCTTTGTTAATGAAACAGTTATGAGAGCCTCTATAGCCCTGTCCTAACTTTCCTACTTACTTATTTCATATCCCTGCACATATTACTTCAACTACTTAAACCTCAGTTTTCTCATCTGAAAAATGGGAGTGATGGTTTTTCCCATCCATAAGGTTGCTTTGTAGAGTGAGAGTGTATATAAAGCACTTACTTCGGGCCCAGCACGTGGTGAGGACTCAATAGATGTTGGCTCGCAGCACTCCTTTGTGGTTACTCAGCTCCTTCCTGCCTCAAGCACCAGGGCTTGGGGAGGCAGGGAGAGTGTAGCGTCTGAAGACAAACTCTGGTTCAGAGTTTAGGTCACTGGTGTATGATATTAGGTAAGATTTTAAACATGTCTGAACCTCAGGTACTTCAAATGAAAATTAAATTCCTATCTGCCTCATCAGTGTTTTGAGGACAATGTAAATTGATGATGATGGCTTATTAAATAAGCTTAACCTTGGAGTGGGATAATGCATGGAAAAGTATGGTACACAGTAGAGAGCTGCTGTTAGTGTGGGCTTTTGAGTGTAGGGTGGAAGCATAATGCTGAAAGAATAGATAATAATATTAAAGATTCATTGAGCATTTACATGTCCCACACAGAGTTCGAAGTGTGGTTAGAAGTATTAACCTATTTCGTAAGCTTCCTAACAATGCTGAGGTAGTTACTACTGTTTCCACATTACAGTAAATGGTTAAGCGTCTTGGCCAAGGTCATAGAGCTATAAGTGGCAGAGCCGGGTGAACTCGGTCTGCAGGCTCCAGAGCCCACAGTGTGGACCACAGAGCTGCGGCTTTTAAGCCAGGTGAGCCCTTCCCTGACTGTATTTTTTTTTTAATTAAGTTTTATTGGAGTATGGTTGCTTTACAATGTGTGTTAGCCTCCACTGTACAACAAAATGAATCAGCCATACACATATCCCCCTCCTTTTGGGCTTCCCTCCCATTTAGGTTACCAGAGTGCATTAGGTAGAGTTCCCTGTGCCATATAGTATGCTCCCGTCAGTTGTCTATTTTATACGTAGTATCAATAATGTGTATGTGTCAATCCCATTCTCCCAATTCCTCCCACCCCACCCCTTTCCCCCTTGGCATCCATACATTTATTCTCTATGTCTGTGTCTCTATTTCTGCTTTGCATATAAGATCATCTGTACCATTTTTCTAGATTCCACATATATGCATTATTATACGATATTTGCTCTTCTCTTTCTGACTTACTTCACTCTGTATGACACTCTCTAGATCCATCCACATCTCTACAAATGACCCAATTTCATTCCTTTTTATGGCTGTTTAATATTTTCATTCCTTTTTATGGCTGAGTAATATTGCAGTGTGTATATATATGTACCACCTTTAACCATTCCTCTGTTCATGGATGTTTAGGTTGCTTCCGTGTCATGGCTATTGTAAATAGTGCTGCTATGAACATTGGGGTGCATGTGTTTTTTTGAATTATGGTTTTCTCAGGGTATATGCCCAGGAGTGGGATTGCTGGGTCATATGGTAGTTCTATTTGTAGTTTTTTAAGGAACCTCCATACTGTTTTCCATAGTGGCTGTATCAATTTACATTCCCACCATGCGAGCCAACATCTATTGAGTCCTCACCATGTGCTGGGCCCGAAGTAAGTGCTTTATATACACTCTCACTCTACAAAGCAACCTTATGGATGGGAAAAACCATCCCTCCCATTTTTCAGATGAGAAAACTGAGGTTTAAGTAGTTGAAGTAATATGTGCAGGGATATGAAATAAGTAAGTAGGAAAGCTAGAACAGGGCTATAGAGTCTCTCATAACTATTTCATTAACAAAGAGAGGGAGGAAATGTTTCCTCAAAAGAGAGTTCCCTTTTCTCCACACCGTCTCCAGCATTTATTGTTTGTAGCTGACTGTACTTTTTATATAAAAGGTAGACATTACCTAAACTATTGGGGATGCTGGCCCAGCATCCTTGAGTGAGGATAAAGTATTTCTCACTTAGCTGGTAAATATCTCCTAAATATTCATAGGGATCAAGTCAATAAAGTCTTGGTCTGGGCCAGGTTGATTTTTTTTTTCCCCCCTGTTACTGCTTACACCCTTACGAAAGGTGCATCCCTAGTGGCTCATAAATGAGACACTGAGGGATTTTGCTTCCTGTGTATTTTCAATATGAGTCATTAGCAGGAGATGATGACAGCATATTAAATATACTTGACCTTGGAAGTTCTGCCTCTTTGCAAAATGGAGAATTGGGAATTGATGACTCCAGTATTCTCCTACCTCCAGAAGCTGATGCAGGGTGTGCCAGCCGCTAGAATCAGGCCAGGAGACAAAAGGGATGGAAAAAAAGGGAAGTGTGTCTTATCAGTGGTATAGAAGGAGTATAATTTGTGGCAGCTAATTTCTGTTTGGATGAAGACTATAAAATTGGCTGCACAATTCTCAACAAAGCATAGTCTCTGGAAAGGGAGTGTGTTATATGCATGTGAAATTGAAATTGTATTTCTAAGAAAATATTCCTGAAGTTTTTCTTTGTTTGTTTTTGTTTTTAAGTCATTAGTGTCTATAAAAAGGAAAGTGAGTCAGGAACTGAGGAATATAATGCCATCTTTCTTTCTAAAGATTTCTCTGAAATCTTTATCACTGTAGAGTTGTATGCTCCCAAATTTGTGTTTATTAATTGTCCTTCTGAGGAGAAATGATACATGCCTATCTCCCTGCTGTTTGGAAGAACCTGAAATTTGACCCTGATGTGGAAGATACAAGAACCAAGTAGTGTTTACATGTGCAGAAGTGTATGTACATACACAGGCACACAAGCTTCCTGAAGTGGCTGAACAGATAACCCTCATAGTTTCCATCTTGAATGCACAGGAAATACAGAATTGTGAGTAGCTTTTATTTCTTACCACCACTCTCCGCCCAGCCCTGATGGCAGTAGAACGATAAATCAAAGTCTTCTTTCTTTAAAACAGAAATTGTAGCCACAGTGCAGGGACCGAGGAGGTGGATGGAAAGATGACCATATATGTTGTTAAGCGGGAAAAGGAACAACAAATTGCAGATTTAAGAGGTTCAGTGTGCAGTTAATAGTAAGATTGTATGGATCTAGCAATTTTAGAAGTTGTGTTTAAAACAACCCAATCCAAAAATGGGCAGAAGACCTAAAAAGACATTTGTCCAAAGAAGATATACAGACTGCCAACAAACACATGAAAGAATGCTCAACATCATTAATCATTAGAGAAATGCAAATCAAAACGACAATGAGATATCATCCCACACCGGTCAGAATGGCCATCATCAAAAAATCTAGAAACAATAAATGCTGGAGAGGCTGTGGAGAAAAGGGAACACTCTTGCACTGCTGGTGGGAATGTGAATTGGTACAGCCACTATGGAGAACAGTATGGAGCTTCCTTAAAAAACTACAAATAGAACTACCATATGACCCAGCAATCCCACTACTGGGCATATAC
>RJWK010068351.1:0-11384 GCA_004363435.1 Platanista minor
CGAAAGAGGGAGGAGATATGGGAACATATGTATATGTATAATTGATTCACTTTGTTATAAAGCAGAAACTAACACCATTGTAAAGCAATTATACTCCAATAAAGATGTTTAAAAAAACCGATAAAAAAAAAGAATTATTAACGATAATAGGGGATTGGATAATAAGAGATTGGCTAGTAAGAAGTAAAGGGAACTCGAGGAATACCAGATATAATATACAATAGCAGACAATATAAAAGCAATATATAATAGTCACTACCCATAGAGTGGTGATAACCCCTCTTTCCGTGTACAGCTGATATCCAGGCCTTGTTAGAGGAGTCGTCTGTGGTGCTGAGTCAGTGGTACTTGCTGGACATCTACCCTCTGGAACTTGCTGAAAATGTGCCTCTCTAGGATATTTCCCGTTCACAGGGGAGGTGTCTCACCAGAGACACTTTGCTACAGAACCACCCAAGGGTGGTGCCAGGGGAAGCTGCTCTTTGCTGTGCATTGAGGAAGCCAGTGCACAGAAGGCAAGCACTAGGAAAGGGGGTGGTCTCGGCAGGAGCCCGTGGGGGGAGCACACAGGACACAGCAATTAAAACCCCTTCTTCCTGCCAGGTCTTTCCACCACCATCTACTGATAAAACTTCATATCGCACCAGCTGGCAAGGGAAAATATATTGAAAGGCCCCAGATCCATTTTCACAGCATAGAGAGGGGCTGAGAGGTACTATATCAATTACAGGTACAGGAGGTCAAGAAACTGAGTGGTCCTGATGTTGTATTGTTGTTCTTGTGAATATTGAAATGACCCAGGTGTTGGCAAAAATTTTGGTGGAGTGTATGTAAGGTTATAAACCCAACTTGTTCCTCCAAGTGTGACCTTGGTTCACCCGCTTCAAAATCAAGGGGATACTTTAATAATATAGATTCCTTTCTCTCATTGTGTATCTTCTGAACTAGGGTATTAGAGAACTGAGCCCCCAAATCTTTTTTTTTTTTTTTTTTTTTTTGCGATACGCGGGCCTCTCACTGTTATGGCCTCTCCCGTTGTGGAGCACAGGCTCCGGACGCGCAGGCTCAGCGGCCATGGCTCACGGGCCCAGCCGCTCCACGGCATGTGGGATCTTCTCGGACCGGGGCACGAACCCGTGTCCCCTGCATCGGCAGGCCGACTCTCAACCACTGCGCCACCAGGGAAGCCCCCGCAAATCTTTTTAACAAGTGCCCCAGGAGATTTAAAATTTTTAAAAATCAATTATGAATATTCCAAATACAGAAAAGTAAAGAAAGTAATATAATAGGTTCCAGTGTACCCAGAAATCACTTTTAACAAATGTTAACATTTGCCTTATTTCCTGTAGGTCTTTTTATTTTTAATATAATATTAGAGATTTTTGCTCAGGTTCCACTGTCATGCCTTTCTCCTCCCTCCCTCTCAAGAGATGATTATTTTTGTACGTTGTCGTTTGTAAATCATGGTTTTAGGTGGTGGAGAGGGTTAGAGAGTTTTTGAGCAGGAATATTACACTATTAAACAGGAGCTTTGGAAAATCAACCAAACTGTGCTCTGCCAGAGAGTTCATTAGGATGAGAGGATGGAGGTGGGAAAGCCAATGAGGAGGCAGGTTCAGTGGCCCAGGGTGTGTGGTACTAAGGATCTGAAGTAGAACCACAGACCTTTGCTCTTTTAAAAAAATATGCTCATAATTTATGTTCCACTTTATTTTGGGTGATAGCTATGTATAATTTTAACCTGAAAAAATCTGCAAAAAATACAGTTTGCAAAATAGAGCACATACTGGTCACCTTTTTTTTTTTTTTTAATTTTGGCTGGGTTGCGTCTTCGTTGCTGCACGTGGGCTTTCGCTAGTTGCGGCGAGCGGGGGCTACTCTTTGTTGCGGTGCACGGGTTTCTCATTGCGGTGGCTTCTCTTGTTGTGGAGCACGGGCTCTAGGTGCGTGGGCTTCAGTAGTTGTGGTGTGTGGGCTCAGTAGTTGTGGCTCACAGGCTGAGTTGCTCAGCGACATGTAGGATCTTCCCGGACCAGGGCTCGAACCTGTGTCCCCTGCATTGGCAGGCAGATTCTTAACTGCTGCGCCACCAGGGAAATCCCCATACTGGTCACTTTTTTTTTTTTTTTCGGTATGCGGGCCTCTCACTGTTGCGGCCTCTGCCATTGCAGAGCACAGGCTCCGGACGCACAGGCTCAGCGGCCGTGGCTCACGGGCCCAGCCGCTCCGCCACATGTGGGATCTTCCCGGACTGGGGCACGAACCCGTGTCCCCTGCATCGGCAGGTGGACTCTCAACTACTGCGCCACCAGGGAAGCCCTACTGGTCACCTTTTAACCAATCTGGGTGATATTACTGGAATACAATACCAAGATTATAGAAATTCAAAATTACAGTCCAGTTCATAAAACTTGGACTTAAAACATCTTTTCAGAAAGTTCAATGTCTGCCTTTTAAGGTTACTATGAAATCGATTTCATATTTGGTATTATGTTGTGTGCTTAGATAAAACGTCTGATAGATTTCTGTATAGCAGGAGGAGAGCAGGTAATGCTGCTCATCAAAATGGATAGACTCTAATATTCATACAATGGAAGAGAAAACTTAGGCTTCGTATTGAATTAAATGAGCCACCGATGCAATTTCATGCAAGTCCAGGATACATTTATTCCACCTTTACTTCTGCCATTCTCTTCTTCCAATCTTGACAAGGTAACTTTTGCATAGTATTTTATTTTATTTTGTTTTGTTTTATTTTACTTAATTTTTTCACACTCTTGTGTAAAGCCTGTGCTTTGTGCCACTGTGATCTCCAGTCTTTCAACCCCCAACTCTGTTCCCCCAGTTCATCAACTCCTTTCCATTTCCCTGTGTTCCATGGTTAGTCATTTCACCTGTATACTTGCTACTGTCCTGGAATGCCTTGCTTTCTTGACATTTGACCATACCAACCCTACCTTCCAATCTTTATACTAGTAGAACTGTTTCTTCTGCCTTGAAGAGGTGGAGTTGCCTTTCTGATTATTATTTACAGTAATTTGCTATAGCCAGTGTCTAAAATGAGGCAGATTTTCACCCTGATGACCTCAGTGGGCTCAAGGCTATTTTGGACTGGACTGGGTTCCTGAAATTACTCAGGTTTTGTTCTTCACCAAAAAATGTAAGTGATGCCTCAATAATACTGCCAGATTTGTTTGTCTATACAGTGCCATTTTGATGAGCAGTCATGAAGACTGGCCAAATGACATATCAAAATATGTTTAAGGGCTTCCCTGGTGGCACAGAGGTTGAGAGTCCGCCTGCCGATGCAGGGGACACGGGTTCATGCCCCGGTCCGGGAAGGATCCCACATGCCGCAGAGCGGCTGGGCCCGTGAGCCATGGCCGCTGAGCCTGCGCGTCCAGAGCCTGTGTTCCACAACGGGAAAGGCCACAGCAGTGAGAGGCCCGCGTACAGCCAAAAAAAAAAAAAAATATGTTTAAGCACGTCAGATTTAAGAATTTTATTGATCAACACATGGATTTTGGTTTTATTTCCATTACATAGATTTGGTCATGGGTCAAAAGTCAATTATAACTTCTGATTGACTATACCTATTTTGTTCATAAATATAATTATATCAAACCAAATATTTGGAGGTCAAATCTTTCTTGTAGAACTATTGATAGACACAACAACATGAATGAATCTCAAAGTGATGATGTTAAATGCAAGAAGCCAGACAAAAGAAAGTTCTATACTGTATGCATCCATTTATATAAGGTTCTAGAAAATGCAAACTAATCTATAGGGGTTGAAAGGGGATTGTTCGTTGTCTGGGATTTTGGAGGAAGGGAGGGAAGATGGGGTTGAAAGGGCACAAGAACACTTTTTGGGGATGATGGAAAGGTTTATCTGAATTGTGTGTGTGTGTGTGACTGTATCACAGGATGTATACATATGTCAAAATTCATTAAATCATACATCTTAAATATGTGCAATTCATTATATCAATTATATCTCAGTAAAAGTATAAAAATCTTTAGCAAGGAAAGCATGTTTGTTTTAAGCCATTAAAACATCTACTGTGTACCAGGCACTTTGCTGGGGACAGTGTTCATTAAGGCAGACAAGACCCCTCCTCTAGGGGAGGGTACATTCTGGTGGAGGAGACAGATCGGCAAGTGATAATAGTAAAGTCTGGTAAGTGTTACTACAGGGTAAGAAGGGGAAGCCTTGAAAACAGGCAGCAGGATTATCTAAGCTCCTTATTTGGTAGTAGGTGCCTAAAACTGTGTTGAAAAGATTCTGAAGCTTAGCAGGATCCCATGCACTAGAAGAGGGTGGTGATGCTGAGTACCATGCATTTGCCCAGATGAGGCTATACTGTTGGCCTTATCATACATTTCCCAATAATATGACTATTTTAACTGGTTATGAAGATGTTTAAGAATAGTTCAGATCTCTTGTTATAGACCAGTTTTTTCCCAGGGCAGTATTTTTAAGGCAGTGTTTCTTGTTGGGGAAACATCAACTTTCCAGACTGTAGTGTAGACAGAGGACAAGTGTTCTTTTGTTCTCAAAAGCTCTGTTTTCAAGTGCTTTTTACCCGTTGATGTGACTGTGTCTGAGCCTTTGCTAAGGGTACTGCAGCTGGATTGTGTAGTGGAACCAGGTCCAGAAAAAGAATCACTCAAGAATGCAAGTAAACAGGATGTCAGATGTTATCCTTAGTCTATTTCCCTCAACATAGCTTTTTGGCTGCAAAGTAAAATGCCATTCTTCTATAGCTTGTGCTTATACACAGTGATGGCTGACAGCAGGTACAATCTTCCTCTGCTTGGCATGTTGTCACCGTGCAACTCAACATGTTTTGCAAGGCATGATTGTGACATGTCATCTCGGTGAGACAGTATGAGGACATGTGGCCATTTCTTGGAAGAATTTCCCAGCCTACCTTCTTTGAGCCCTGTTGTGCCAGCACAGCTCCCCACAAGGCTCAGATCTGTCTGAACTAAGAGCCAGTTAGCATCTTCCTCTTGACAGAAACCAGATTTTCACTGGGGCTAGACTATATATTGACAGCTTCTTCCCAGACTGGCCCATGAGTATCTCATTTCTAAGGTCCCCTGAAGTGCAGGCTCACCTCTGTTTTCCCAGAGCACTCGCTTCCTTCTCTCTCCTCCCTCCCCAGCATCCTCCTCACTTCCTTCTTTTACAGCTTCTTGCACCCGTTGGGTTTTTTTTTGTGTGTGTGTGTGTGTGTGTGTGTATGTATTTCTTCTTTTTCTTTTTTAATCCCAAAGAATTTGTTTTGCAGATTTTGAAAAAGAAGCCCAGTGTTATCCAGGACTTCCCCCCCCCCATTCATTCTATTTCCACATCTTTGAGTGTGAGCTCTGTGGTTTTCAAATCCCATAATTGGAGTGGATTCCACCGTTGTCTAAGAAAAGTTCTTTTAGAGCTTTGCGCTGCAAGCACGAGAAGAGAACTCATAAAAAGGAAGACAACAGCAGATGCAATCGCGGATGTGGCTTAGTCCTTGCAGCTGCCCCAGAGAGCTGTTCAGAGTGTACAGTCCTCAGTAATGAATCCAGAAGAACGCATCGTGACATGGCTTATATCTTTGGGAGTATTAGATTCCCCCAAAAAGACCATCTGTGATCCGGAGGAGTTCTTGAAGTCCTCGCTGAAAAATGGGGTAGTGCTATGCAAACTGATCAACAGACTTAGGCCTGGCTCTATAGAAAAGGTAAGGGAAATCTGCAGTATCTTTGGGTTGCTTTACCACAAGAGAGCAGCAATAATGTCACTCTGGAGATTTTCGATTGCCTGGGTCACGGGACGCTCCTACTTTAATCTCTTTCTAAGACTTCGACTTTCTTTCTGTTTTTGTAGTTGGAAAAAGTCGGAAAATGAAATGTTATCCTTTAGTAATTGGCCACCGAAGCTTAGTACAGTAAAAACCTGTTACACCACCAAGGAGAACACGCATGTCACGAGCTTGCTCTGTCATAGAGATGCATGTTATACCTCCCTGGGTACTGAGGACATGTTTTTAACTTGGGGTACATGTGAGTCTGAGGAAAAATGGGATGATTTATAAGAGATACAGATGGTGTTTATTGACGGTATGACTCAATTCAGTGTAGATTTTCTTCACAAAGAAATAAAATATCCATTGAAAGAAAGAAAGGCTATTTAGCAACCAGGAGAAATAATCCAAAATGTTACAACACGTTCTGTTAAAACAGTAGAAACCAAATATATGTTTCAAATGCAACGTGTGTTCAAAGTGAAACTAACCTTACTCTCTTTTAAAAATCCAAAATTGTGAATGTTGGAAACCCATGGTCAAGAGGATGTGATTAAAAAAGTGGGCACTGGGACTTCCCTGGTGGTCCAGTGGTTAAGACTCCACGCTCCCAATGCAGGGGGCCTGGGTTCAATCCCTGGTCAGGGAACTAGATCCCACATGCCATAACTAAAGATTCCTCATGCCGCAGCTAAGACCTGATGCAGCCAAATAAAGTTTTTTTAAAAAGTGGGCACTTTAAGTAAGTTTAAAGGTGGAGCCCTACTATTATTTTCTTAAGGTCAGCAGGGAATGTGATGCTGAGTACAGTTCTTTTGCTTATAATTTCTCAAACTTGAAAAACAGTGATAAAATGGTGGGAAAATGTTGAGAAATGTGATCAAATGTAGAGAACAGTGAAGGGGAAATTATACTTTTTAATAAATTATCATGAGGAGGACGGAGGGTGGTAATAGGTTAAAAGCAGGAACCAGGATCAAAAAACTTTCAGGGTCTCTCTAATTTGCTATTACTATGCTTTGGCAGAAAGCATGAATAAAAGTTTGTAAGTAGAGACGGCTTGGGACTAAGGGTTTGGTGATATTTGAAACAAGACCGACCGTTTAGATTTTTGCATCACTTCCTTCAGTGGTTAATTTCTCTTCCTGGATTGACAGCAACGTTGGCCCCGCCTTAAAAAGCCTACCTTATCTACTTATCAGTGAACGATGCAATGATGTGACCCACATGTGATGACAGTCTCCAAGTGACATTTGACTCTGTTTCCCTAGTACTGTCTGGAACCCCAAACTGAAGCTGACTGCACCAACAACATCAATGACTTCCTGAAAGGATGTGCAGCCCTTCAAGTGGAGGTAAGCCCGCCCAGGTTGCCTTCCTCGTGGTCATCGTTTTTCACTCTGCTAATGAAGATGGTGTTGTAGTAAAAGTACTTGGTTTATTTTCACTGTGAAACAGAGGAAGCATTTTATGGAAACCATGGTTAAGATCGGTGGTCCCCAGTCGTGGCTTGCTAGTTTGTCTTTTCCAGAAACCAATTCCAAAACAAAACAAAATAAAAATTCAAAATATGTATCTTCTGGACTTCCCTGGTGGTCCAGTTGTTGAGACTCTGCGTTTCCCCTGCAGGGAGAAAGGGTTCGATCCTTGGTCAGGGAACTAATATCCTGCATGCCACCAAAAAAAGAAAAAGAAAAAAAGAGCAAAATATGGTACCTTTTATCCTACTGTATAGCACAGAGAACTATATTCCATATCCTGTGATAAACCATAATGGAAAAGAATATAAAAAAGAATGTATGGATATGTATAACTGAATCACTTTGCTGTACAGCAGAAATTAACACAACATTGTAAAGCAACTACAATTAAAAACAAAACCAAAAGCAAAACCAAAATATGGTACCTTTAAAAAAACAGCACCCAAACCCTGAAAGCAGGCTTCCGGTGCCAGAGCTTGTATGGTGTGAGTCCCTACTTAAGTAGAGCCCAAAGCAGGCCACTGGCTGCTGCAGAGGGTTACTGTAATCCCCCTGAGTTGGGAAGAGTGGAAAGCTTATTGTCACTTTTTCCCACTAACACTTTAGAACAGAGGCCTTGAAAGAACCTGGCCCTGAGGTAGAAATAGTAAATTAAATTACGTTGCATTCTTTTATGTTATGTGGATCCTTACAGTAAGTATAGGGGGTGTTGCTGAAAAGGAGGTGATACTTTCGCCTGTGTGTCAAATTATTTAATGTCTCTGTGCCTCAGTGTTTCTATCTGTAAAATGGACACAATAATAGCTACCTTATGGGGTTGTGGTAAGGATCAAACGAGCTACTGCATAATAATTTAGAGCTAAGACCTCCAACCTCCAAAGATCTATGAAGTAATGTATGTAGAGTGCTCAGCACAGGATCAAGGACCTAAGAAGTGTAGATGTGCATTAGTAGTATTACTTGTGAAGAAGTATTAGTAGTGGTTTGAGCCTGGATTCGGACATTAGACTGCTCAGGTTCAAATCTCAGTTTTCTCCCACTAGTAGGTTTATGACATTGGTCATGTTACTTTACTATGCCTCTCTTCCTCAGTCTCCCCACCTGTAAAATGGAAGAATAGCAGCTCTTGTCTCATAGGATTGGTGTGAGATTTCAATGAATTTGTGTCCCGGATGAGTGCGTGTTACATAGTAAGTTTTCTCCAAATGTTAGCTATTAGTAGTAGTAGTACAAGTACCTTTGCCCCAGATAAACTTTGCTTCCTTCAGAATTTTTCCTAAAGTTAGCCATAGCATCAAGCTATGCTTGTCTCTGAATATTTTATTCCAGATTTCCCTATTGCCAAATTTTAGCACTCTGTGTGTGTGTGTGTGTGTGTATGGGCACATGAGCGTGTATGGCTTTTGAGGTAGGTGTAACCTACTCTATATCCTTTATGGAATCATGTCTGCTATGAGAAGATCATGGTATTTTCTTTTTTATTTGATAAATAAAAACATGGTGAGGTTGCCACTGATTTATGCACTCTGAAGCTGCCAGAAGCTATACCGAGCTTCTTTGTGGTTCTAAGAATACTAGATGATACAGAAACACCTCCTGGGGGACTTCCCAGGTGGCGCAGTGGTTAAGAATCTGCCTGCCAATGCAGGGGACACAGGTTCGAGCCCTGGTCCAGGAAGATCCCACATGCTGTGGAGCACCTAAGCCCGTGCGCCACAACTACTGAGCCTGTGCTCTAGAGCCCGTGAGCCGCAACTACTGAAGCCCGTGCGCCTAAAGCCCGTGCTCCGCAACGAGAAGCCACTGCAATGAGAAGCCCGTGCACTGCAACGAAGAGTAGCCCCCGCTCGCTGCAACTAGAGAAAGCCCATGCGTAGCAACGAAGACCCAACACAGTCAAAAATAAATTTAAAAAAAGAAAAAAAGGAACACCGCCTGGGTGTTGGAGAATGAGTCATTTCACATAAGTGGATTTTTCTGACAACTAATGCTTACTCCATTACTTTTTAGCCACTTTGGATACAAATCTTTCTAAAAAAGTATAACATAATTTTCATTTCTTACATGAAAGGCACCAGGCATATTTTGATTTCTTTTTGATAATTCAGGCTGACCTGAGCATTAGATGAATATTGTAAGGAGGCAATATCTGGCATCATGGTTAAGCACATACCTTCTCTAGTTTGACAGACTTGGGTCAGAGTCTTGGCTCTGACTGTGAGACTCTGGGAAGAGTTACTTGGCCTCTCTCTGCTCCAGTTTTCTCATCTGTGTAATGGAGACATTAGTAATATCTACTGCATAGGATTGTTTTAAAGATCAAATGAAATAATGCACTTAAGACACACTTCATATGTCACTGCACATAAGACATGCGTAGTAGCTGCTCACACTGTTATTACTAGGTAGTGTTGTACACAAAATTATGCCTGTAAAAAAAAAAGCAAAATTATGTCTGTAAGGGGTGTATAGCAGCCATACCGAGGCACCCCTAGAACCCAGAGGGAAGCCTAATAAAATCAGCACATAAGGAATGAGACTGAAAGCAAAGCGGGGGTGTACCCAAGCAGCCAAGAATACTGACCATCCAGTCTCAAGTTCCCAAGTAGCTAGGGAGACAGACCTCAACATAAATATTTGCAAACTTAAAAAAAATTAATTATTTAAAAATTGAATATATTTGACATACAACATGGTGTAAATTTAAGGTGTACGATGTGTTACTTTGATAGGTTTATATATTGTAATATGACTGCCGTTGTAGCTCACATCACCTAAGTATAGTACAATATTGTTCTCTGTGTTCACTACAGCGGGCATTAGAGCACTACGGCATATTTGCTACTCGTTGCAAGTTGGTACCCTTAAACAACGTCACTTTTCATACCCTACACCCACCCCTTGGTAACCACCATTTGACTCTCTGTTTTTTTATGTTTGACTTTTTTAGATTCCACATATAAGTGAGACCATACAGTATTTTTCTTTTTCTGTCTGACTTATCTCACTTAGCATAATGTGCTCCAGGTCCATCCCTGTTGTCGCAAATGGCAGAATTTCCTCCTTTCTTATGGCTGAATAACAGTCCATTGTGTGTATATGCCACATCTCTTTTTATTCATTCACCCACTGATGGGCATTTAGATTGTTTCCGTATCTTGTCACTTTAGATAGAGTATCTCTCAGACAGTGCCTAGTATAGGGCATGCTGAATACTTTTTTGTTGAGGCTATAAAACTGTTAATGTATGAAAAGCAAGAAGAGCAGGGCTTGATTATTGCCAAGAACACACTATTATTTATATAAAAAAGAGTGGCAGCTTGAAGTGGTCAATTTAGAAATGTAGAAAAATGAAGCTGGAGATGCAGCAGAACACTGACAATTTGAGTGTTGGCTGTGGAGCACAGTGACCACATAAAAAAAGCTGTTGCCTTCTGACCCTCTGGGTGGCCAGCTGGCCTCTGCAAGTGACCTCCATCTTTGTGTTCTCATATGGCTACAGTGTACTAGGGTCTGTAGGGGATCACACAGCTAGAAACTGGTCAGGGAAGTCTGCTGAGACACCTGGGAGACAAAGGTATCTCTGAAGCACCTCCCAGACTTTGATAGTTTCTCTCTCTCTTTTTTTCTAATATTTCCTTTTTCTTTTTTTTAAATTTAATTTAATTTTTAAAACTTATTTTTTATTGAATGAAAAATCCTTTAAATTCTATAGTGCTTTACTAAATTTTCAAAAGTTTCACACACATGATTTCATATAATCCCATAATAACCCCTTTTTTTCCCCTCTACCCCTATATTGCCCCTCCCACCTTCCCTCTCCCTCCCCACAGGTAACCACTAGTTTGTTCTCTATATCTGTGAGTCTGCTTTTTTTTGGTTTATTCACTAGTTTGTTGTAGTTTTTAGATTCCACATATAAGTGAAATCATACAGTATTTGTCTTTCTCTGTCTGACTTATTTCACTTAGCATAATGCCAAGTCCATCCATGTTGCTGCAAATGGCAAAATTTTCTTCTTTTTTATGGCTGAGTGGTATTCCATGGTGTGTGTGTGTGTGTGTGTGTGTGTGTATAATATATCACATATTCTTTTTTTTTTTTTTGTG
>RJWK010068352.1:0-11384 GCA_004363435.1 Platanista minor
TGCGGAGCACAGGCTCCGGCCGCGCAGGCTCAGCGGCCATGGCTCACGGGCCCAGCTGCTCCACGGCATGTGGGATCCTCCCGGACCGGGGCACAAACCCGCGTCCCCTGCATCGGCAGGTGGACTCTCAACCACTGCGCCACCAGGGAAGCCCATGGCAGGCAGATTCTTAACCACTGTGCCATCAGAGAAGTCCAGTCACCTCTTTTTCAATAACTGCTTCAGTTCAATGTCTAGGGTAGGAATTAGTTATTAGCATTTTTCAGTTGAGGACACTAAGACGAACATACTCATGTGAAGTCACAAGGCCACTTGAGATGTGATAGAATAGGGCACAAACCAGTCTCTGCCAGGCTGCAAACACCACTCCCATTCTACTACCCAGGGTAAGAAATACCCTTGACTATACTTCTTGTGCCTAGTTTGGAGATGCTCAAAAAGGGGGAGAGAGGAAAGCAGGGAAGGAAGAGAGGGGAAGACGTATAAGAATCTGATTTCATTTCTACACTTCAGAGAGTGAAATGGAGATTTGACAAGTATCTAATTAATTTGATCTGGGTAAACAGCTCAAATGAGACTTGGCTTAATACAGAAGTTCTCAAAATGTGGTCCCCAGACCAGTATCATCATCACTATCATCACCTGAAAAACTTCAAGATATGCAAATTCTGACTTCAGTCCAGAGCTACTGAATCTGAAACTCTGGGGGTGGGTCCCTGCAGTCTGAGTCTTAACAAGCCCTCCTGGTGATTCTAATGCAAGCTCAAGTCTGAGCAACAGACTTGGAACTGGCTTGGTAGAAATCTGGTGCTGCCTCTATAAGTTGTCTGAACTTGTACAAGCCATTTAACCTCTATGAGGGTTAATTCCTTGATCTGTTAAAATAGTGATAATGAGTACCCCTCAAGACTGTTAAGGATATGAAAAACAAGGAAAGACTGAGAGACTGTCACAGACCAGAGGAGACTGGGGAACTTGATGACCACGTGTAATGTGGTTAGAATCCTGGAGTAGAAAGAAGACTGCTAGAGGCTGAATATTTGTGTCCCCCCAAAATTCATATATTGAAATCCTAACCTCGCATATGATGGTATTAGGAGATGATGCCTTCAGGGAGATGGTCAGGACATGAAGGTGGAGCCCACATGAATGGGATTAGTGCCCTTATATGAGACTCCAGAGAGCTCCTTTGTCCCTTCTAACATGTGAGGACACAGCAAGAGGATGGCCATGTATGAAGAAGGACATGGGTTCTCACCAGACACTGAATCTGCTGGCACCTTGAACTCAGACTTCCCAACTTCCAGAACTGTGAGAAATAAATTTCTGCTGTTTAAACCACCCAGTCTATGGGATTTTTTGTTAGAGCAGCCAGAGTGGATTAAGACAAGGACATTAATGGAAAAACTGATGAAATTCAAATCAAGCCTGGAACATGGTTAACAGTAACCTAACAATGTCCGTTGCTTTGTTCTGACATGCCCCTGATGATGTAAGAGATTGACAATGGGGAAAACTGGGTGAGGAGGATACTTGAAACCTCTGCACTATCTTTGCAACTCTTCTGTAAATCTAGTCTAAAATGAAAAGTTTATTTATGGGACTTCCCTGATAGTCCAGTGGTTAAGACCCTGTGCTTCCACTGCAGGGGGCACAGGTTCGATCCCTGGTTGGGGAATTAAGATCCCACATGCTGCGTGGCACAGCCAAGAAAATAGTAATAAATTTTAAAATAAAGTTTATTTTAAAATTAGAGATAATGTTACCTAACTTTCACAGATACTGTGATGATTAAAGATAATACCACAAGGACACTGCTGGGCACATAACAAATTCCCGATAAAGAATAGCTGTGATTGCAGTGACTTCACCTTGGGCTGTAGATATCTTTTCTTTCCCCAGCAGTGCCTTTCAACAAACATCAGTGTTAGGAAGTGCAGGCACACGAGCTTTTCATTTCACCCTGAGATCCCTTCTCCCTTTTCCCCCTCCTGCCAAGCCCCCTCCCAAGAAGAGAGTAGCAGATGCCTTCCCACACTGCAATGGCAACTTTTTAGTAGCTTGGACCAAGATTTATTGTCAACAGCCCAGTAAGTAACAGCGGTTTGCATTCCTTTCCCTCCATTGCCTCTTGAATGTCAAGTCTCTTAGCTGAGAGAGCATCCTTCATTTGGCTACGTTTGTTTTAAGAATTATTTTTTTGCACAGAATTATCTCCTCAGCCACCCATCCTCCATTTCCAGTCTTCTTAGGTCAGAGACAAATACGAAAGGAATGACAGATGATTTCCAAATATTACATAGTTCAAGTCAACTAATTTAGTGCACATTTGTTTGCCCATAATTGCTATTCTGGAGACCCCTTGAATTTCCCTTTCCTACTGCCCTTTGGCCTCGTTTTGTAAATATGTAGTAATCAGAATTGAATTTGTCTCATTTCACATCCTTTTTGGAGCCCAACTGGAGGAGATGCTACCCCCGCATCAGAAGCATGTTTTGAAGATCCCAACACTGTTCCTCAATTGTAATCTTTCCCAGGTGGACTAGCTGAATAAATTCAACACCCACATGGTGCACATTTGTCACTGAAAGATGACAGCAAAAGCACCATCACAGTGAAAAAACAGCAGCAGGAGAAAGGGAGAGAAAGAAAACCCGAGGGCATTTCCTTCCCCATCAGAATCAGAACAATGAGGCACCTTGAAGAATCCATGGTTGGGCTTGTTGCAGAGACAAGGTAGACAGTAACCTCCTGATTTATTTTTCCTCCTGCAGGTTTGCTTTGTTTTGTTTTGAATACATCTGTTCTGACTATGCCAGCATAAAGCAAAAATTCATGCCCAGAGTAAACACTGATTTATCACTGAGCCACATTGAATATGCTCTCCCATATATCTCTTTCCAGACATATTTCCCTCGCAGCTCCTGCCCCCGCCCACTGGGGTCTCTTTAAAGGGACTGAAAAAACGCCAAAGCACAGCCAACGATGTCACTGTGGAACGGCCCAGCACCTGTGTGTTGATGTGTCTACCTATCCAGCGTGAAGTTTCCAGCAAAGTTCAGTGAAGAGCAACATCTCTGAAATAAGGGTTTAGACTCAGGCTGGTGATATTGGCATTTCCATCTATGATGAAAAAACACAGGATTTACAGGGCAAAATGTTCTGCTCTCAGACCTTCCTGCCACTTTCCTGCCAGAAGCTCAGCTCCTTGCTGTTGGGACCACATCCCGCCTGTTTTCCCAACAACTGGCACAGAGTTAGGCATTGACTGGCAACTGTAAAAACAGCCCACGCATATACTGAGAGCCAGATCCTAGCCATCGCTCCAAGTGCTCTTCATGGAGTAACTCATCAAACCCTCCTACTATCCCTAAGAGAAGAGACTACTGTTATTCTCATTTTACGGAGGAGGAAACTGAAGCCCAGAGAGGTTAAGTACGTCCCCAGCAACACACAGGTGGGGATGATGGAGACAGGATTCAAATTCGGGCAGTCTGCACGCATCCTGCCTGTCCGGAGCTTTCAATTTGGGAGTCTCAAGCTGTGGTATAATGAGAGATGAGGACAAGGAGGGTAAATTCCCCAGCAGGCTAGAAAGAAAGGAAATCAATTTCTACACAAAGCAAGCATCAGACAAGGAAGCAAAATGCTGGCTCAAAAAGAACCTTTTCTAAAAAATTTTTTTCTTTTGTTTGATCAATAGAACAAGAGGGACATTAAAGTTATACCAAAAGCCCAGACTGTATACAGTGATTACAGGAACCAGATTTTTTTTTCTTTAGATTCCAATTAATAGGTTTTAACTATGGAAAATTCCACAAATGTCATGACAGAAGGGAGCAATATTCTGCATCTTCCTAAATCTATCTACCTTTGCACGTGTCATTTTCTCTGCCAGCAATGCCTTTCTTCCCTTCCCACTTAACAAGCTTGCTGTCACCCTAAAGACCCAACTTTGATATAGCCTCCTTTATGAAGTTTTCCCCAACTTGCTTCTCTGTGATTCCAAAAGACTCTGATTTTACCTTCTCTGTCATACTCATTATGCTCCACAGTGCAGGGACTGCTAACTCAAATGCTGCAGGACCAAGCATGAGTAAACAAAGGGGATGAGGCATAAGACAGTAGGGAATAGTGGGGAGTGGGGTACTGAAGAGAAATTGCCCTCCAGTAAAAGGAGAAGCTACCACTCAGCTCCAACCAACCACTGCCACATGTGACTACTAGTCCTGTATTGCCAAATATTCTGAATTTTTTTAAGAGAAAGCAGTTGTGATGGTTAATTTGATATGTCAACTTGACCAGGCTAAGGGACACCCAGATAGTTGGTAAGACATTATTTGGGGGGTGTCTGCAAGTGTGTTTCTGAAAGAGACTAGCATCTAAATCAGTAGACTGAGTAAAGAAGATAGCCCTCACCACGTGGGTGAACATCAGCCAATCCATTGAGGCCCCAAGTAAAACAAAAAGGTGGAGGAAGGATGAATTTGTCCTTTCAGTTTGAGCTGGAACATTCATCTCTCCTGCCTTCAGACATTGGTACTCCTGGTTCTGGAGCTTTCAGACTCAGATTAGACTTACGCCATTGGCTCCCCTAGTTCTCAGACTCCATAATTGCATGAGCCATCACTTATAAATCTCTTTTTATATATCTATATGTCTGCTAATGGTTCTTTTTCTCTGGATAACCCTGATAAATATATGTATGTGGTGAAAATCCCTCAATATTTAAATACTGGCATTTAATTTTTTAATGTTTTAAGTACTGTATAGGCCATCAATAAGCTCTGCCTACTGGTTAGTGCTTATGTGCATGCCTCTAAAACTAAATAGTAAGCCCTTTTGTGGTTCAACAGCAGTTAAGAACATGGACCCACACTGAAATCATGACACTGCCACTTGCCAAGCTGAGTGACCTCAGTATATTACTTAACTTCTCTGTGCCTCAGTGTTCTCATCCTTGACAGATTTAGAGGAATAATAAAGCCTATCCCTATGATTGCTGTGAGAAGTCCATTAGCTAATGAATATATGAATATGAATAAAGTACTTAGAATACTGCTTTGCACAGGGTAAGTGCTCAAGAAGCATTAGTCACCACCATCATCATCATCACCATCATCACCATTATTCTCATCTTTTTATCCTCAGTACCTGGCACTATGCCTGGCACATAACTGTTGTGCATTAGAAGTGTATCAAGCTGAGCAATATTAACATTCCTCTAATGGGTTAAAATTAAAATATCGAGATAGTCAGTTAGGAAACTTCGAATCTGATATATGTCTTCTGACAAGATCTCCTGGGCAAATTGGCTCTGTGGTCAGGTGTCTTTCTAGATAATTGAGTAGGAACACATTTATCAAACTAAGTTATCTCCAGAACTTGGACCTGTTACGACTCGCTCAACAAACCTGTAGGTGATAATGATAGAGTACTAACTAACAATGTGCTTGTCTAAAATATTTACCTTCTCAGACTCCCTTGTAGCTAGAGATGGCTGTGTGGTATCATTTTAGACAATGTATATAGATGGATGGCCCTGGGGAGAGTGCCCTTTCCTAAGCAGAGATTCTCAAGAGAAAGTACTTTCTCCCTTTACACTTTATCCTCCCTTCTTTCTGCCTGGAATGTAGAAATAGTACCTGGAAGTGCAGCAGCTTTTTTGAGGTCATGAGGACAAAAGTCACACACACAAGTTTGCAGAGCAGGAAGATAGAAGGAGCCTTGTTCTTGGATGACTTCCTTGAGTAGCTGTAGAGCTAATTCTGCTATAATGCTTGTTTTGTATTTGTTCCAATGTGACTGATATCATAGGGAACAATCTGAACATAGTGTAAATGTACTTTTGCTTGTATGTAATTTCATCCATGATAATCACCAGATAAATGAAGAATACTGCACCTAGCTGAATGGAGCTGTGTACCTGTCCAACACCCATTTCCACAAGCAAGCTTCAGCACTTTTTCAAGGAAAGTGCCATATTTATAATATTATTTATGTATTTCTTAACCATTAACATGTTACTATTGTAACTTATTTTACTGAGTTTCTTTCTTATGTTAGTGTGTTCCTGATGATGTTTTTGAATATTGTGCTGCAATCTCATCTTTCTCCCAAGTTTGTGGTTTCTATTGTGCAATTTTGTATAATGCAGTGATTTTTAGTGCATATGTCCTATTATAGTAGAACTGTATGTACTCTCTTTGGACTGCTTATGTCTGGGCTTTTTGTCACAGGAAAAATAGTTACAGTGTTTAAGCCACTATTTGTTACATGCAGCCAAACACATTCCCAATTGGTACACTTATTTATAAAATCTAGAATTAGAGCTTCTGAAGTTTGTCAAGGGTGCCAAAGGATTTATTCAGGGTTTAGGTGGAATACCAAATTGCTCAGGCCAAAAGGTCAGGGTGTCTTCTGATAAATGTCCCTCCCTCCCCCCACCACCCGGACTAACCCTGATCACAAATGAATGGGAGACTACCACGTTATATTGAGAAGGAAAAAGAATTCTTGGGAGAGGACTTTGAACACTATCATAATTTGGAACTTATAAAATCTTTGTGAAAGCCTCTCTCTCTGAGTAAGGCTTGGGCCAGGACATTTCATGAGCCCCATGTGGTGAGATGTTGGAATTCTTCCTAACGCAAGGGCTTCTCCCTGGGTGATTCAGGGAGTGTAAGGCTTTTCCCAATTCTGACATCACTCTGCCACTTTAATGGTTCCCTGCCCCCACTGCCACAAATGCTAGTGACCTAAGAAATGCATCAAGGATTCTTCTAATATGGGTTTTCATCTGAGGGTCAACTTTTCAGTAATACATTGAAAAAGCTGCCTGTGATGAGAGTCACAGTGTGGGCCCTGAGCCCACTGCTCTCACCCCATGTCCTGAGAGCTGGATTAAGATCCTAAGCTCTCCTGATGTGAGGCATCTGCCTCATTTTCCCAAGTCAGAGATGCCTCCCAGGCACCAATAGTTATAAGGCAATTTATCTTTATTGCTCTTGTTCCTGTTTCTCACTGATGGGGGAATAAAACATATAGACACTTGGAGTTTTGCAAGGATGATCACGTCAGAATTTTAAAAGTTTTAGACAAGTCTTCACAAGCAATGCACACCACCTATCTGAGTGAGCTTTCCAGCCCAACTTTGAGTTCAAGATGTGGCCCAAAATGAGCAGGTTCTGTAAATAGACCAATCACTTTATTCTCTCAACTCAGTGGTCTTTGTCTTGATTTACAGTGCAATAGCTACAATGGAGGTCTGGTCATAGGAGTCATGACGATTATGAAGTCAAAGTTTTCCACATCCTTCCCACCAGTCTGTCCTGCCAGCATCTGCCTTCTCATTTTCAACTCCCCTGCTTTCCCCACCTGCCAGTTAAACAAGGCAGGGATGAAATAATGACCATGATTTGTCCCGCATGCTGCTCCATTTGAAGGGGGTCATTTCACAAGAGGCAGAAATTGTCCGTGATGGTCAGGAAAGCCTGCCCAACAGTGCAAGCCTCAGTGGTTTGAGAGAGGTGGGAAGGAAGGAAGGCATGCTGAGAACTGACAAAGCTGCTGGTCTCAAGAGTCCTTGATCAAATAAACCCTGATTAAAGTTTCTCTGAAAGGGATGAGGGAGGACAGTCAGCAGCCTCCTTCCTGAAGTGGCTCCAAGCAAGTGCGTTATTAGAAATGAGAGGTGAGGAGTTGATGACAGATGGAGTGGGGAAGTGAAACCGTTTGACATGGTCTCCCACCTCCCACATGAAGTCGCTGGTTTGATACGCACAGTTTCCTTGGGAGCAGAGTGACAGAAGCCTGATCTTGGGGAAGAGCTGTGCAGAGCTTGGAGCCAACCCCACCGCTGATGTGCACTGCCCTGAATCCCACTATTAGGATTTTGTTTATGGGAGCTAGGGTCAGGAAGTGGGGAATATACCTCTGCAAATTTAACTCATCTGTGAACAATTTTACATAATAGCCATTTTATAAAGCCTGACTATTGATTTAATTTTAAAAAAATCATAAAATAACAGTTTGGGGAGGATGATGACAAAAAGTTATGAAAGACCCAAATTCTCCTCTACAATAGTGGAAAATCAATGACTAATGTTTCAAATTGATAAATCAAAAATAGAATAGTAATCATATGCATATTATTTAGAAATATGGAAGTAAGAAAGACACTTGTACAAACATAGAAGCTCTGCTTTAAAATCTTTTCTTTTTCCTTTTGAAGTTTGGGTTTAGATTTATTCTACAACATGAAATATTCATATCCACATAAAACTAATAGCAATAGTTTTGTTTGTTTCATTGTTTTATATTATCTGTTTCATTTTATTTATTTTTTATTTATTTTACAATAGGTCCTTGTTAGTTATCTATTTTATTTTATTTATTTTTTAAATTAAGCATACATTTTTTAACAACTTTATTAGAGTATAACTGCTTTACAATGGTGTGTTAGTTTCTGCTGTACAACAAAGTGAATCAACTATATGTTTACATATATCCCCATATCCCCTCCCTCTTGCATCTCCCTCCCAGCCTCCCTATCCCACCCCTCTAGGTGGTCACAAAGCACCAAGCTGATCTCCCTGTGCTATGCAGCTGCTTCCCACTAGCTATCTATTTTACATGTGGTAGTGTATATAAGTCCATACCACTCTCTCACTTCATCCCAGCTTACCCTTCCCCCTCCCCGTGTCCTCAACTCCATTCTCTATGTCTGTGTCTTTATTCCTGTCCTGCCCCTAGGTTCTTCAGAACCATTTTTTTTTAAATTCCATATATATGTGTTAGCATATGGTATTTGTTTTTCTCTTTCTGACTTACTTCACTCTGTATGACAGATTCTAGGTCCATCCACCTCACTGCAAATAACTCAATTTTGTTTCTTTTTATGGCTGAGTAATATTCCATTGTATATATGTGCCACATCTTCTTTGTCCATTCATCTGTTGATGGACACTTAGGTTGCTTCCATGTCCTGGCTTAGAGCTGCAGTAAACATTGTGGTACATGACTCTTTCTGAATTATGGTTTTCTCAGGATATATGCCCAGTAGTGGGATTGCTGGGTCATATGGTAGTTCTATTTTTAGTTTTGTAAGGAACCTCCATACTGTTCTCCATAGTGGCTGTATTAATTTACATTCCCACTGGTTATTTATTTTAAATATAGCAGCATGTACATGTCAGTCCCAAACTCCCAATCTATCCCTCCCTCTGACCCTTCTCCCCAGGTAACCATAAGTTCTTTCTCTATAAATTCTTTTAAGTCTGCCTGTTAACCTATAGGTATAGGGCAGACCTCTTACTAACATGGCAAGTACAAACCTTCTCACGTGGTACACCAAAGACTCACCCACATGAACTCTCCACTGAGTTCCAGACTCTGTCTGGAATACCCATGTCCATATTTCCCTTATTCGTGCAAACTGCTTCCCCCATTTCTCCATCTGGTGAACCTATTCCAACCCTTCTTCCCCACATACATACTTTGAAGGTTAATGTGTGGTTTAGATACCAAATAATAATAGTTATTATTGCTATTTTTATTATTATCATTATTAATGACTCTTGTTGCAGCAGACAAATTCTTAGGGTAGCCCCCATCATCCCTGCCTCCTGATGTTCACTTCCTTGTCCTCCTCCCCTTAACTGTAGACGTGACCTGAGACTTGCTTCTAATCAAAAGGATATGGCAAAGGCAAGAGGCTATGCATGAACATAAGCTTTCAGCACCTGTCTTGCTGGCATCTCTCTCTCCTTTGCTGGCATAGAGGAAGCAAATGACTGTGTTGGGAAACTCTATGTTGAACAGAATTGCAGGCAGCCTCTAGGAGCTGAAGACAAGAAACTGAAGCCATTATTAGTCCCATAGCAAGGAACTAAATTCTTCCAACAACAATGTGCTTGGAAATGGATCCTTCTCCAGTCGAGCTGCAGATGAAGCCACAGCCCCAGCTGACATCTTGATCACAGCCTTACAGAAGACCCAGCTATGCTGTGTCCAGACTCCTCAGCCAGAGACACTGTAAGATAGTAAATGTGAGTTGTTTTAAGCTCCTTAGTTCATGGTATAACTAATACATTAAATATTAATGTACTAAGGGCTTCCCTGGTGGCACAGTAGTTGAGCGTCCGCCTGCCGATGCAGGGGACACGGGTTCGTGCCCCGGTCCAGGAAGATCCCTCATGCCGCGGAGCGGCTGGGCCCGTGAGCCGTGGCCGCTGAGCCTGCGTGTCCGGAGACTTTGCTCCGCAACGGGAGAGGCCAGAACAGTGAGAGGCCCGTGTACCGCAAAAACAAAAACAAAAACAAAAACAAAACAAAACAAAAACTAATGTACTAAGCATTAATACATTAAGTATTAAGTGGTAATATATTAAGTATTCATGTATAAGTATTGACTTACATTAAGTAGCAGAAAGAGTATAGAAGTAATGGTCTAGATAAGAAGGAAGAGAAATGTGACTTGTAGTTGATTTCTAATAAATCCAGAAGAGCGATTCGTCACACATAAAACCACAAAATGTTTCATTTTCCCATTTTTCCAAGGACACTGTGCCTCCTTTCTGCTTCCCCCCATATAAGCACTGCTTTTGACAGTCAAAGGGAAGTTTCATGAAAATGAGACATCCCACTGGAAATGATGGATGATCCCAGGGTAGGAGACCAAAGAAGAAATCTTATTTAGTGGCTCCTAACCAAGGTGCTTATGACGCCAATATTTCAGGGCCTAATTTATAATAAAACACCCAGCTGGGACTTGATAAAGCACATCGCTGGAGAAAGAAAAGAGAGGGAAAGAGTCCCAGTCCTGCAGCTGCTGTATAACCATGTGTAGAACCATAAGTGCAGAGATTAATGGCTCCTCATAGCCATAAATACATTTTTTTTCTCTTTGTTGAGTCCTAGGGGACAGGAATCTGGTTATAATTGGATGTGGTGCAATATTGCTTTTCATTTACAATTACAGTACTGAGAAAAGTAAAAGGAATAGCATAAAGCTTGAGTGCAGTGGTGATTGAAAAGGATGCTCATCAAGGTGCCAGATTTGCAGTTCTTCCCACCCCACCCTCCCTTTCCTTAGAGCGGCACCTGCTCTGCCCGGACGCGGGCGCCTTGGAACCGGGCACTGGGAAATTGAAACTACCTCCCTTCCTTTGGTGGACATTCAAGACAGGGCACACTTCATCAGCTTCTGCTTTGTGTTTTGCCCATCTCAAACAGATTATGACATAATTATCCAAGCTCAGGCATCAAGAGGAAAATGAAACTTTAATTTCTCCTTCCTTAGCTCTGCCATCTTCAGTTGTCCACAGTGGAGTAAAAAGTAAAACGGTCATTCGCCCAGATCTCTTTTTTTTTTTTTTTTTTTT
>RJWK010068353.1:0-11383 GCA_004363435.1 Platanista minor
TCTGACCGGTGTGAGATGATATCTCATTGTAGTTTTGATTTGCATTTCTCTAATGATTAATGATGTTGAGCATTCTTTCATGTGTTTGTTGACAGTCTGTATATCTTCTTTGGAGAAATGTCTTTTTAGGTCTTCTGCCCATTTTTGGATTGGGTTGTTTGTTTTTTTGTTATTGAGCTGCATGAGCTGCTTGTAAATTTTGGAGATTAATCCTTTGTCAGTTGCTACATTTGCAAATATTTTCTCCCATTCTGAGGGTTGTCTTTTGGTCTTGTTTATGGTTTCCTTTGCTGTGCAAAAGCTTTGAAGTTTCATTAGGTCTCGTTTATTTATTTTTGTTTTTATTTCCATTTCTCTAGGAAGTGGGTCAAAAAGAATTACAGTATTTACATTAGAAAACTTGTCATTGTAAGTATTTCTCATTTCTTTGAAGAGTATATAAATCCTTTTAAAAACTAGACAAGCTTTTTGTTAGCTTTATGACCTAGGAATTCTTTTCT
The DNA here is from genome assembly GCA_004363435.1 of Platanista minor. NCBI lineage: Eukaryota > Metazoa > Chordata > Mammalia > Artiodactyla > Platanistidae > Platanista > Platanista minor. The sequence goes on from RJWK010068353.1 coordinate 501, forward strand.
CAAAGACCTAGGAGCCCTCTCTTTAAAATGTAAAAATTAAGGGAGATTGCATTACTACTTCCAGTTTCTGTGAAAGGGTAGGAGTTTAACTTCAGTGGGAACCTTATTCTGAATTGGAAAACTATCTCCTGTTAAGACGATATGAGAAGTTTGTTTTTCCTCTAGTAGTCAATTAGCTAACACAGTTGGTCACCCCAATTACCAAGTAGAGTTAATATGTATATGTGTGACAAATGGTACTGTCGAGTTCTCTTACTTGTGAACTAGTTACTGTTTATCTTATTACATGCATGTAATGAATTGCATCTGCCAGCTATATAAGGGAATAAACATTTTTTTTTCCATCTTTGCACTCTCTTAGCTTAGCAGACTACATGTGACACACATCATATTCTGATTTAATGCTGTTAAAAAGAAACAACAGCTCCAAATGGAGTCCCTTCTGCTAAGCCCCATCTAGACTTAATAGCAAACCTAACTGAAGTTTCATGAGTGGAATTTTAAACCAATCAATTTGGAATTTCCTGATCAAGACTAGTGAGGTAATCTTGATAAAAGTCTTGTCTTCCTCTAAGGAAAGGGGACCTTGTCTGAAACAATCCGATATTTTAACTTCCTTGTCCCACCCTCCTTCTGCCTATGAAAGCCTCCTATTTTATACAGCTCCTGGAGCTCCCTTCTAGGTGTTAGATGGGTTGCTGCCCCATTTATGAATTGTTGAATAAAGCCAAGTAGATCTTTAAACTTATTCAGTTGAATTTTGTTTCTTAACAATGCTTATTCAATAATAAAATTGTTTTCTTACTCCTCTACGTTTGTGGAGAGGATTTCTGGGTTGGGACATTTTGGTTTTAACTATATTTCCCCAACAGAATATGATCTGAAATAAATAGATACCCTTTAAAATGGGTATATGTAGCAATCAACCAAGAAAAATATAACAGACCCAAATGTCTCCTATCTGAAATAAGTTTACTTCAGTCTTTTCAAGTCCTTGTCTATGAATAAGGAAGAATTTGTATAGAAGTGGAAAATCTAATCTATAGCATCAAGAAACTTGCTGAGATGGATAGAAATGCTATTTATCTTCATTATCATAATTCTCTGAACCAGTCATTACAGTTGGGTCAGTTGTGAATAAAAAATAAACATGGTTAGTGATGATATAAAAGGATTTTCAGTATATAATTCAATAATATATTTCAAGAGTATCATTCAATGTTTTCTATTACATCTTCCTGATTCATAAAGCTTCTGAGAAATAAGAACTGTATCAATAAGTAGAATCCAACAAAACTTGTATTAAAATTTGTCATAGGATGCCTTTTGCACATCAATATTTTTATCACTATGTCCTTGAAATGATATACTCACTTTTTTACTAAGTAGAAGTCAGTGGAGGGTCTTATCAAAACTTTGGTTTGGTGTTTATTTGACTGACTTTACTGTTGATATAATCAACAGAAATTACTTAATTCAATTAAATAGACATATATAGCATGGTAATTATTAAATGTTAAAGAGTGATAATCCTTAATTTTAATGTAGCCATGAGAGTAAGGAATGGAAGACACAAGGAGGGCAAAAGGGCTGTGTGTGTCTAACACTGAAGAATTTCTAGTCGGAACTTTCCAAGTGGGACTCATCTGAGGAAAGTTTATCTTTCACACCAAAACCATAGTGGAATAATGGTATATAATTCCCTCACTGATATAAAATAGGGCATATCAGGAGACTACAAATACAATTCTGTTTCTTTTATTTATTTATTTATTTATTTATTTATTTTTCTGTACGCGGGCCTCTCACTGTTGTGGCCTCTCCCTTGCGGAGCACAGGCTCCGGACGCGCAGGTTCAGTGGCCATGGTTCACGGGCCCAGCCGCTCCGCGGCATGTGGGATCCTCCCAGACTGGGGCACGAACCCGTGTCCCCTGCATCGGCAGGCAGACTCTCAACCACTGTGCCACCAGGGAAGCCCTGTTTCTTTTTTTTTAAATCAGGGTATAATTAAGTAATGTCTTTCCACAGGGTCATTTAAAGCTCATCTATTATATCTTCCTGATCGCATAAAAGATACTGTGAAATGGGAAACATGAGTAGTTTTTTGGTCTACATCTTCCATGCACAGATATTAAGTCCTGAACATTGCCTGGGCTTGCTGACACTATAGAGAATCTTGGAGTAATCACAAGCTGAGAATTGTCATATTAATACATTCTCTAAAATGAGGGATTTTTCATTCTGTTGTAAATGTAGAGGATGAAAACTTTTCTCTCGTTCCTTTCCAAAGATCAGTTCTTTGGCTGATCTGATAGTTAAATTGACATAAGAAATATTAACGGGAGAAAAACAAATTTAATTCATTACATATAGGAACCCTCAAATATAAGCCTTCCTGACAGTCAGGGAGTTGCAGCTTATAGGCCATCCAGAGCTTAGGAGAAGGGGATAGGAGTCTGGGATGTCAAAGGGGAGAAAGGCAAATCACAGAAAGATGGGAAGAGCAAATATTTGGTAAACAAATGTGTGCCATGCCATGCAGGTAAGTCTTTCCGATATAAAATGTTATCTCTGGTAATAGCTCTCTCCCTGGTACAAGTCCCCATCTAAATTATTTTTGGCAGTTTAGGAAGAAGTTAAAAGATCTTCTTGAGTCTGTTTGGCCTTGATTGTCTTTAGCTCAAAATAATCCACTTGGCAAAGTGACACATTCTGGGGTAGCCTGCCCTGAACCCCATCATAAAGCAGCATGGAACAGATAAAGAGGCTTAAAAGAACTGAAAAAAACCCAAAGTTCCATCAATAACAGACTGCATCGTCCACCTCATGACCTTCCCAGGACCTCAGGTCTGGTCAATAGTGCAGGATCTCAGGCTGGACATCTGTATGCAGAGTGAGTCCTAACTCTCCATATCAGATATGGAGCTGCCTCTTCTCCCTCATGCAAAAACATGACTGTAACTTTTTTTAGTGCTCAGTTTACTCTAAGCATGCTCTATGGCCTAGCCTTGTTGATAGCTCTTGAGGACATGTGCATATGGACATTGCATATTTGAATAGCATGGAGTACAGTTGCCCTGGGAAATATCAGGTCTTTCCATTTTTTCAGCCACTCTAGGATTGGTGTCATTTCTGCCTGCATCATATTTCTCTCACTCAGCAAGGATATTCTGAGAGCCAGCTTTGCTTCTTGGCCCAACTTTTAAACTCAGTTTAGTGGCTATGATTCACAAAGTAGGGTTAGGGGAAGGGACAGAGCTACACCCCGGCTCATATATAGATTCTGGGGCCTGGCTTATAAATGGTTATGGTCCAAGGGGTACTGCATTAAAGTCCAAAGATTCTAGATGAGATCAGAAAATATGACCTGTATGACATATTCTTTGCTTTTCTGTCCCTCATGGTACACCTCTAGTATTTGTAAGGTATAGAAAATTTACCAGAGAGATCAACCTGCTTCTGCAGCCTAGTTGGTCTCTGTGGTTCATAGTGAGGAAACAGAAAATGCCTCTCAGGCGGCCACGTGGGGCAGGAGGTGTTGGGCACTTTTGTCTCCTCCTTATTGTGTATACCTCCTCACTTATTATTCTCCAATAAAAATTGCACTTCATTCTGATGAAAGCCCAAATATTAGATGAGATCCAGTAGAATTTGCTGCTATTCAACTAATTTTGTATGATTCAACTTATGGTTCTTCATAGAAGTGTTCCAGTAAGTACCACAAAGCCTTAACAATTTGGGCAAAAAGATAAGAAGTTATGACCTTCAGCAAGGAAAAAGGTGTACATGAATGCAGCTTATCTATTTTCTGGGCCATAGTTGGTTCTCTCCTACAATATCTGAAATCAATCAAACACCTTTGTCACAGCAAAGCAATACCATGTTTTTTGGAGATACACATCTGATCTGTATGAGAAATTTCTTTATCTTTTAATGTCAAACAATGACCCCTTTTCTACAAAATAAACTTCGTCTTAGAGTGCGTCTTCCTCTTCCTTTCTCTAGGTTACATTACAAACCCGCTTATAGAAACAGGTAACAAGTGGTATTACGTCCAAAATGTTTTTATTTTATCCATGCAACTTCCCCCCCCCCCCATTGGGGAGTGAAGAATGGAAGTTTCAATCTTTCAACATTCATGTAATATGCTCAAACACTAATTCATACCTATGTTAACTGTGTTTGCTTCTTAGGACAAAGTTAGGGTGCCTCTATTTTCCAGTTGAAGTTATACTTTGAATCTTTTAATTATAATGAAAGGAAACTTCCATACTATTAAGAGACATAAACCTGTCAAAAGGGTAGTATTTGCCTTTTTATTTTCTTTCGATTTCAATAGACAGAATATGTTTAAATAAAATCTGTACTGTTCTCATCCTTCTGTATGACAGGAGGATATTTCACTTGGAGGAGAATCCTGAGCCCCCAACCTGGCATTGTTCCTTTGTAATTAGGAGCTGGCAACGGAAAGAGCACCAAAGCATTGGGAGAAACTATCTGGGCTACTGCTCTAGCCAAATGGAGAGGGTGTCTTATCTGCTCTTATTTTGTATCTCAGAGAGAAATCATGAACATCACTTAACTCTGCCCACAACTTCAACTAATGGACTGATTCAATTAACCACTCTCAGGCAAAATTCCTTTTCTTACTAAGGGACATGTCTCCCTAAGTAGATTAGAGAGATAAATATACAAGCAGGGCATTTGTACACATTATTTATTTTTCTTCAGTGCGTTTATCCTGTAAATAAGGATGTGATGACTTTAATTGGAACAATGACCACAATTTATCAGTAATTTCTGTTCCCTTAAAAGTGACACATCATTGCATGGCGGGTACTGGAAAGATAAAACCTCAGAAGCAATTCTCTGAGGATCAACCATAATCCCAGTTAACAAACTATATTTAGTTTTAGCAATATAGTGTGAATTTTGTTATTACCAAGTAATTATTTGATTGTCTTTACTGCGTCCTGAGATTTTTAAAATGACCTTGGAGTATCATTCAAGACAGTATCCTCAAGCAAGTAGATCTCTACTAACAATTATGCCCATAATCCTAAAGTTCCATGTTACCAGTTTAGCAGATCCTCAATGAACAATAATTTCTATACAGCAGTGTTACATTGGTCCTAAGACCCTACACTAATTACTGCAGGGATTATAATAAGACCAAGACACCAGCATTGTGCCCACCTAACTCTGAAAGTAAGGAAACTTAAACATGTATACAAATGACTATAACAGTATTTATAATCAACGAGATCTATCTGTGTGTGCTCTATAAGCAATAAAGAGCTATACAAAAGCAAATAAATTATTGTTTCTCTGTTATTATTTAAAGTAGGGAGAAATAAAATTTTAAAGGTATTTGAGAGGGGCAACTAATTTTCCTGGCAGAGGATAGTTGGTTAACTAGTTAGTTAGTTAAATTGTTTATGTGTTTGGGATCTTAAAGAATAATAGATATTTTTCATTAGCAGTTATTTGATGGGAATTACATTCTAGTTTAAAGGAAAGAATGACCAAAAAGCATAGCGGCAGGAAAGCAATGGTTTGTTTTGAGACAAACTAAGCCAGTTTAGCTAGAGTTTCGAATTATAAAAGAAAGCACCTCTGAGAAAAGCATGGATCTTGAAATGAAGGAGTGTTATTAAATACCAAGAGAATATGCTTATGCCTCATTTCAGGAGCTTTGATAAATTATAAATATTGTTGAGCAAGGAAGTAGCATGACCAGAACAATGACTAATGAAGATATTTTGGCAACACAGTAGTAAATGATAGCATACCAAAGTGGAATATGAATGGAGAAGTATAATGGGTTGAATAGTGTCTCACGAAATATCATGTCCACCCAGAACCTTAGAATGTGACCTTATGTAGAAAATGTTATTAGTTAAGTATCTCAAAATAAAATCATCTTGGGTTTAGGATAGGCCCTAAATGCTATGACTAGCAAGTGTCCTTAGTAAGATGCAGAGAAACACAAAAAAGAAGGTGATGTGAAGATGGAGGCAGATTGGAGTACTGTATTTGCAAACCAAGGAATGTGAAGGACTGCCTGCAATCACCGGAAGCTAGGAGAGAGGCATGGGATGGTTTCCCCCTCCCAGAACTACAGAAAGAAACCAACCCTGCCGACATTTTGATCTCTAACTCTGTTCTCCTGAACTAAGAGAGAATAAATTTTGTTTTAAGCCACCTGAATTGTGGTCATTTGTTATGGCAGCCCTCGAAGACCAATAGAAAAAAGACATCCAGGGGAAGCATAATGACGATCTTAACTAGAGGGAAAGGAAGTAGAAATAGAAAGGAGCATGTGGACTCACTACTTACCGTAAAGCTTATGTGTCTGAGACCCTCACTTGGGCACCCTCCTCCAAGGCTTGTACCAAATTATATATGAATAATTTGGAATTATTTTAGTAAATAAAACCCCCATATCATATAAAGTACAAAGCTTAGACTAGTCCTTGTGTACATAACACCACAACTAACCTGTTCAAGTAGGCTGGAGTGTAAGAGTCTAACTTTTCTAATCCAACAATCTCAGAAGATGGTGGTATCTTTTATCAGAAATGGTAAATTTAAATTTAGAAAAAGAGCTTTTGGAGAATTAAATTAAAATGATGTTTCTGAACAATTTGTAATGTACTTATCCTACAAGACCCAGTCTGGTGCTGGATTTGGCCTGCAGTCTATAGTTTGCTGACCTCTGGTGCAAAGAAACAAGTGTAATGCAATGTGGTAAGTGGTAAAATAGGGGTATGTGTAAAGTGCAAAATGGGCACATGATGAGAGAAGCAGTTTATTGCCATTGTGTATTGGGAAAGTCTTTCTAGCTCCTATTGTTAATTGGGTTTACTTCGTCTTTTTCGGAAAAAAAAAAAGAAAAAAAAAGAAGAAGAAGATGTTTGTTGACCTGTGGTTTAGGCCACAAGCTCCACAGGGAAAAGGCTGCATTGTGTGTTCCCCTTTGTACCCACGGTGTTGACTACAGAGTACATCAAATAGATGCTCATTCATCTTGAAAAATGGAAAACCTGAGTCTCAGATACTGATAGGCACTCAAATGCAGATATAAAGCAGGTGTTAAACATATGAATCTCGATCTCAGGAAAAATATTGGGGTTGGCAGCATGGTTTTAGGTAATCAACACAGATGGAATTGCTGAAACTCTGGAATTGGCTGAGAGCCTGGAGGGGAGGGTAAGACCTGAGGATGAACTTGGTTACTTACAAGCACCATGTTGGTTGCTATGATGAGTATCAAGAGGCATTTTAGATATACTAACTGTAGAGCCAAAGAGATGCTTTAAATAAATATGCTCAATAAATTGGTGAAATGGAACTTTATTGTAACTCTGACTTTCTCTGGCTTTTTCTTGTCTGGCCCATCACTTACAGGAAATGTCAAGTGATTCTGAAGACCACCTGGAGTTGCTTTAACTTCAATCCCCTGAGAAGCCTCAGAAGGTCAAGTATTATCTCCTACTGCTTCTCAGATGCCTTTACATCGTACTGAGTTCCTAGTTAATCTTCCCCATTCCTGTAAAATTCACCTGTGCCACTGCTCTAGGTAGAAATGACACACATTCTTTCAATTTTGGAAACTGAGCTTTTTCTCATACACTCAAGGGGATAATTCCACATTTTGAAAATAGGTTTAAAAATATTGAAAGCTATAAAGATTAGAATAGCTCTTTCAAAATTCCCTGAAAGCACATTAAGCAGTAATAATGCACATGGTCTTAAAAATATATACGAATTTAGATTTCAAAAATAAAGTAAGAAGTCATTTTAAGTGAATTTACATGATATGATATGATATTTACTTAAATTTACTTATATTTATTATATTATATTATATTTACTTAAAATCATTTGATGTGAATTTACATGATATTATAGTATATAAAAACACACACACTTATGAATGTACACATATAGAAACCTAAACGCACGCATATACACACAAGTTCCATTTGTGTTCATTACTGATAACAGCTCAACAATAGCAATACAAGCATTAACTGAGATGTTACTGTATGCTAAGGATGAGCTAGGTCACTCTGAATATTAGCTTCTTTGCCCTATCAACAACTCTGTGAGGTAGATAATAATATTTTTACATTTTTCTATTTCTACTTTGTATAGCCTACACAAATAAAATGTTAAAGGAGTCTCAAAATAAAACCAAAACTTACTATTCAATTTACTTCAATAAATTGTTTATTTAGCATCTTCTATCTTCTAGTTAGTGTGCCACATGCTTAGACAAAATGCCTTACTTCTGCATAAGAAAGATATATTAATGCAGTCATAGGCATCAAAGGAGCTGTGTGCCCCCAAGGAGAATAACAGTCTCCATGCTAGAAAACAGAAACTAAACTGTACAAAATTTTTCAGAAGGGAGATTTTCAGCTTCTTAAAAACAAACAAACAAACAAACAAAACCCCAATAGCCAGTTACCAATGGAACATTGTTATTTTTCTTTTTTCCTTATTCTTCTTCTTTTCCTTCTTCTAGCTTCCACGTAGATCTTGGCTCTATCTTTTGTATTTCAAATAACCCCTGGTTCTGTTCAAAATGGGATCAGGAGAGGAGTGGAAGTGTGCAAATTTCTTCCTTGCTATTCCCCAAGACATGCTCTTAATTCCTGCTTAATTTTAAGAGCCTGACTGCTAATCTTTTTGGGAAAAAAAAAAAAAAAAAGATGAGAGTTGGGGTGTGAGGCCCCAGGGCCTGGGTGGGCTGGTGGCTACCACCATGTCCTTGCCTGTGTGATGCTGGGCTTCAAGGAAGCCCAGTGCTGCCTGGCTGGGGCCACAACAGATGTGACAGCTGCTACAGAGAGGAAGGAGAATGCCACAGCCCTAGTTTGGGAGTCATGAGTGTATCTTTCCAGGATCTTCATCCTGATGGAGAACCTGGAAGTAAAGCCTACAGAATGCACCCCCTGAAGTTCTGTGGGCTTTACACCCACCCCCCTCAGGCTACACCCTGGAGTTTTTCACTCTCACTATTCTACACTCAGCCTCCAGCACCAGCTTCTGGCCCACAGCTTCTGCTCCAGGAAATTGAAAAAAGCCTTTCAGCTCTGCTTGGTCAATAGTGGGAAGTGTCACAGTCTGATATTTCTGTTGGGTGCCTTTTTATGTCTGTGTCCTGTACAGTTTTTCTTTTTGTTTATTTCATCTTCAGTGAAGTGACTCAGCTGCTTAAGAATGTGTCCATCAAAGGGTCTGGGTCCCTTGTATCACTCCCCCCCACCCCAAATTCTATCCCTGTTTCACTCCAAGTCCGGTATTAGAGTCATAATTAAATGCAAACAAAATTGTGATATGATAGATAATCATATTGAAGATCCAGAAGAAGGCAATGTGAAATTCTCTTCTGAACTGGATATGATTTTTTTTTTTTTTTGGTGGTACACGAGCCTCTCACTGTTGTGGCCTCTCCCGTTGTGGAGCACAGGCTCCGGACGCGCAGGCTCAGTGGCCATGGCTCACGGGCCTAGCCGCTCCGCGGCATGTGGGATCTTCCCGGACCGGGGCACGAACCCGTGTCCCCTGCATCGGCAGGCAGACTCTCAACCACTGTGCCACTAGGGAAGCCCTGGATATGATTTTTAATGAGAGCGATCAGGAATTGTGATACTTAGACCATCAGAAACATGCCTTTATATGATTAGTAACTACTTAGGAAGTCATGGAGATTTGTCAGACAAGAGGAGTGAAGCATGCAAAAAAAAGTGTTGTCTGACTGGTTTGGGTTGTATAGCCAAAGAGACACTAAGCCACTAGTGTTGTTATTTGTTTCTATAATGAATCTTTGTTGGCCTTGCTCAGGACAATGCACAGTGTCATAGATGGTACACCAGCACATCATCTCCATGAAATCATCTTTGTTGACAATGATAGTGACTTTGGTGATTTAAATGGAGAGCTAGATGAATATGTCCAAAATAAGAAATACAAGTGTGAGGGATTGATTGGAGGGAGAATGATTGGAGCAACCCATGGTCTAAGAGAACCTCTGGTGTTTCTGGAGTGCAACTATGAGGTGAATGTGATACGTCTGCAGCCTTTACTGGTTGTTATCCAGGAGGACCTGCAGACCATGGCTTGCCCAGTGATTGTTATCATCAGTGTGGATGCACTCACCAATGGCTCACTGTCCTCTATGATACAGGAAGGATTCACCTGGGGGACACACTTCAAGAGGGATATTGTTCCCATTTCTGAGCTAGGAAGACCAGAAGGAGTTACTGCATCGATAAAGTCACCTACAACGGCTGGAGAATTGTTTGCCAGGAACAGATGCTATTGCAATGAATTAGACAGTGTGACAGTGGCATGGATTTCCGGGAAGGAGAAAATGTGGAAATATCATTTAGGATCTGAATGTGTGCAGGTAAACTCTTTATTATCCCTTGCTCTATAATAAGATATGTTTTCTGAAAAAGGTAATCATATGGATCTCCTGAAGGCTAGGACTCCATGACACGTAACTCCTTCAGGTTGGCACATGTTGGGTTGAATAAATATAAAAAGTATTATATTTCCTTAAGATGTGATCTGAAGACCAACAGCTATGGAAATAACCATGAGTGTGTTGAACTGAGAAAAAAATTGAGTTGTAAATTATTTAAATGATATCTGGAACACACTTACCCAGAAATGAAGATATCAACACAAGGACAATTTGAAAGTGGACAAAATAAATGTAAGAAAAATAGGTTAAGAAACTTGCTTAACCCAGAGAAGAACCAGAGGAAACAAGAGGAGACCTGAGGAGACTCTGATGTAAGTCAGGACTTGGTTACCTCACACTATGTGCTGGAAATTTTAAAAAGCTTTTATTGGGGTTTACTT
>RJWK010068354.1:0-11383 GCA_004363435.1 Platanista minor
AAAGTGTTCTGACATTGACAAGTCTTTCCTGAGGGGCAAAATTGCCCTCCTGTTGAGAACCATTGGTCTATATTTAAACCCTCATGATTTGTACCTGGAAATTATTATTATTGCTACTGGATGCTATTATACAATAGCATCCAAACTCCCTGACTCTCCACTGGAGTCTCTCCCATCGGTTCGTCATGCTTTTGCAATAATAAATCTGACCACGGGCCTTCTCCGCTTTGGTGGGGTACTGTTGCCTATTGGATAACACTCATACTATTGATCTGGCACTAAACACCCTTTCCAGCCCAGCCCTGATCTTCCTTTTGTTCTTGGAATATCCCTTTCCTTTTAGTTTGCCATCACCTGGCCCCGTGCTCCAGCCATTCCCAGCCAAGCCAGGCCCACGGGGCCTCCTGGCCTTGGTCCATGTCGTTCCCTTGTCTGAAAGCTCTCTCTCACCCTCCTTGTTCACTCACCAAGCTCCTTCCTTCAAGGCTCAATGCCAAGACCCTTCTTTCAATCCCTTCTCCATTCCCCCATGGCCTTCCTTCACTGCTCGTAACTCTCTGTCCACAGGTCTGTCTCTTCTTGTCTGCTTCCTTGAGGTCAGGGGCTGTGTCTTAATTTCTTCAAATATACAGAGACCAACACAGGGCCTGGCATACGGCAGGGGCTCGAGTTTTGTTTTCAGAGTGCATGAATGAACAGGTCATGTGGACAAGGGGCACAGAAGAGATGTTAGAACCCAGAGGTTAGAAAAGTCTTCATGGATCGCTGTGTGGCATTCTAAGGAAAAGACATACTCCGTGGTGAACTTTCGACTAGATTATGCTTCTAGCTTTATTGAGATATAATTGACCTACAACAGTGGGTAAGTTTAAGGCATAGAATGTGTTGATTTGATACACTTACATATTGCAGTATGACAATTGACCAGCTGTAGTGTCAGCTAATGCCTCCATCATGTCACATAATTACCATTTCTCTTTCCTGGTGAGAATATTTAAGATTTACTCTCTTACCAACCTTCACGTATACAACACAGTATCAATAATCACCATGCTGTGCATTAGATGCCCAGAACTTATTCATTTTCTAACCGGAGGTTTGTATTCTTTGACCAACATCCAATCATTTCCCTCATGCCCCAGCCCCTGATAGCCACCATTCTACTCTATATTTCTACAAGTTTGGCTTTTTTTAAAGATTCTACATAAAAGTAGGATCGCATAGTATTTGTCTTTCTCTGTCAGACTTATTTCAGTCAGCATAATGCCCTCAAGGTCCACCCATGTTGTCACGAATGGCAGGATTTCCTTCTTTCTCATGGCTGAATAATATTCCAGTGTATAAACATACACCACATCTTCTGTATCTATTCATCTGTCAGTGGACCCCTAGGTTGTTTCCATACCTTGGCTATTGTGAATAATGCTGCAGTGAACCTGGGAGTGCACATCCTGTTTTAATTTCCTTTGAAAATATACTCAGAAGTGGCATTGCTGGGTCGTATCGTAGTTCTATTTTTAATTTTTTGAGGAAACTCCATACTGCTCTCCATAGTGGCGGCACAAACTTACATCCTCACCCACAGTGTAGGAGGGTTCCCTTCTCTCCACACCCTCCCTAACACTTCTTACCACTTGTCTTTTTTTTACGGTACGCAGGGCTCTCACTATTGTGGCCTCTCCCGTTGCAGAGCACAGGCTCCAGACGCACAGGCTCAGCGGCCATGGCTCACGGGCCCAGCCGCTCCGTGGCACATGGGATCCTCCCGGACCGGGGCACGAACCCGCATCCCCTGCATCGGCAGGCGGACTCTCAACCACTGTGCCACCAGGGAAGCCCTTACCACTTGTCTTTTTGATGACGGCCATTCTAAGAGGTGTGAGGTGATACCTCATTTTGCCTTTGATTTGCATTTCCCTGATGATTAGTGATGCTGAGCACCTTTTCATGCACCTGTTGGTCATCTGTATGTCTTCTTTGGAAAAAATGCCTATTCAGTTTCTCTGCCCATTTTTCAGTCCGAGTGTTAGTTTTGTTGTTGTTGTTGTTGTTATTGAGTTGTATGAGTTCTTTTTTAAAAAGTTTATTTATTTTATTTATTTATTTTTGGCTGTGCTGGGTCTTTGTTGCTGTGCTCCAGCTTTCTCTAGTTGTGGCGAGTGGGGGCTACTCTTCGTTGTGGTGCATGAGCTTCTCACTGCAGTGGCTTCTCCTGTTGAGGAGCATGGGCTCTAAGCACGCAGGCTTCAGTAGTTGTGGCACGTGGGCTCAGTAGTTGTGGCTCACGGGCTTAGTTGCTCCGCAGCATGTGAGATCTTCCCAGACCAGGGCTCGAACCCATGTCCCCTGCATTGGCAGGTGGATTCTTAACCACTGTGCCACCAGGGAAGCCTGTATGAGTTCTTTACATATTCTGGATATTGACCCCTTCTCAGATATATGATTTGCAGATATTTTCTGCCATTCTGTAAGTTGCCTTTTCATTTTGGTGATTATTTCTTTTGCTGAGCAGAAACATTTTCCTTTGATGTAGTCCCTCAACCAGGTTACTATTAACATGGCCACATGGGGTTTCCCTGGTGGCGCAGTGGTTGAGAGTCCGCCTGCCGATGCAGGGGACGCAGGTTCGTGCCCCGGTCCGGGAAGATCCCACATGCCGCGGAGCGGCTGGGCCCGTGAGCCATGGCCGCTGAGCCTGCGCGTCCAGAGCCTGTGCTCCGCAATGGGAGAGGCCACAACAGTGAGAGGCCCGCGTACCGCAAAAAAAAAAAAAAAAAAAAAAAAATGGCCACATGGTCGGGGTCTGGGGTGGGCCCCTTGGGGCAAGGACGGCTGAGGATGGTGTGAGTCAGCTCGGGCTTTGAGGGCGTGCAACCTGTGGGGTCTCCCAGGCTCCACACTAAGAAGGGCCCTGCCCTCAGTTTAATGCTCTCCTATTGCTGTCTTGAAGTTCTTAACTTTTGAAAAAGGGGTCCCACATTTTCATTTTATACTGGGCTCTGCAATTTATGTACCTGCTGCTGGTTAGACCTGCCTTTAGGAGGCCAAGGAAGGGCAGGTCCCGGGGAGAGGGTGGAGAGCAAGCAGGCCAGCCCACTGAAGGTAGGTGAACAGGGTTGATAAGATAAAGGGGTGAGGCTGAATGGCAGAGGGATCCAGGTCAGGGATCAGGAAAAGAAGCTCCAGGAAGGCGGGTGACAGCAGCAAATATGTAACATCAATTGGGGCCAAAGTCTCAGATGTCTGGTTCTGGGTGCAACCCTTGCCGACTCCTATTTCTTACTCTCAAGGATGCTCTTTAACCCCATTCTTCTTATACAACTCCCCGTTTGCTGGAGTGCTGGACAAAGCCTTATTTCCCTCAAAGGAAATGCCCACTTTCAATGTTACAGCCCCTGGGTCTGGAGGCAGGTTGGGGACTGAGGGAGCAAGATTGAAGAGGCTACTCTGAGCCTGTTGACGTTTGCTCTAGAAGAAAGGCAGTGGCCACAGGAAGCCCCGGGGCTATTTGAAAACCCGCATTCCAGTCTGCAGCCTGCAGGAGCCCTTGACAGGCTCCTCCGCCACTAAAGTTGAGGCCCGGGTATTTCTTCTCCTCTCCATCTCCACCTTCCTGCTGAAAGCTGCAGGATTTTATAAGCAGCAAGAAAAAGAAAACATCTATTATCATACATTATCCACATCAGTGGAGGGATGAATGAGGCCCAGGCATGTAGCTCAGGTTTTTAATTTTTTTATTATTAATTTTTTTTATTGGAGCATAGTCGCTCTACAATGTTGTGTGAGTTTCTTGCTGTACAACAAATTGAATCAGTAATACGTATACATATATCCACTCTTTTTTAGATTTCCTTCCCATTTAGGTTACCCCAGAGCACTGAGTAGAATTCCCTCTACTCAATGTAGAGAACCTACTGTGTTATACAGTAGGTTCTTGTTAGTTATCTATTTCGTACATAATAGTGTATATGTGTCAATCCCAATCTCCCAATTCGTCCCATCCCCCCTTCTCCCCTTGGTAACCATAAGTTTGGTCTCTACATCTATGACTCTTTTTCTGCTTTGCAAGTAAGTTCATCTCTACCATTTTTCTAGATTCCTCATACAAGCAATATCATACAGTATTTGTTTTTCTCTTTCTGACTTACTTCACTCTGTACGACAATATCTAGGTCCATCCACGTCTCTGCAAATGGCCCTAGTTTGTCCCTTTTCATGGCTGAGTAATATTCCAGCTCAGATTAACAGAGGGAGTATCAAGCTCTCAGGGTAGGGTTGGAGTTGGGCCCTGAGGGTACAGAGCGAGACAGGCTTCACCAGCCCTGGCTCTGAGGGAGCCACAACCCAGTTCCCCGGGCCAGGTTCATTCTTGTCATCCCTTTGATGTGTTCCCCACTAGGACTCGGTAGAGTCTTGTTTTACAGATTTCGAGTGTTAGGCTGGGCGTGCTTGTTAAAGGGAGGTGCAGGCAGGGGACCCAGAGGAGGTGACACTCAGGGGGTAAACTGAGGCCACCGGGCAACTTGCCTTTTCAGTGAGGAGGGTCCCTTCCACATTAGTGTGGGAGGTTCCAGGTTTCACTGAGGAGTGAATACCCCCCACCACACACATCACTCACGCAGGCCCAGGTGCCACTGTGCCAGGGACGCTGTGCATGTTCCTCAAGGAGCCCTAGAGGTGGCCCTGCAAACAGGCATCATCCCTGGGGCTGCACTGCTGGTCAGTGGCAGAACCGGGATTTGCACCTGGGTCTCTCTGGCCCCCAAAGCTGCAGCCATCCCTGTGCCCTGCGACAACGTGGTATTCAGTCCTGTAAGGGGCAGGTGAGCACCTTCCTTACAAGAGGCATCTGCTGAGCCCCCTTCATCTGTATAGGTAGCCCTTCCACGTCTCTTTCAGGAAAGGAACTTCTGTGTCTATGCCAGGATGGGTGTGTGGGAAAAAAAGACCTACTGCTAGTAAGCAGATACCTTTGCTCACACCTACTTAAAACAAATCTTCAAACAAATATTATATCTAGAGGATATCTTTTACCACCTCAACGGCATTATAACTTAACCTAGAAGGTAGGGCATAAGCTGGAAAAATTTGCTTTTTTTGGTAAAGATTTTTGCACCTAAACAGGTGCTTAATCTCTGATTTTAAGCTATCGGAATCTGTCCAGGATAAACCCAGATTCCATGCACTGGAGGCTTCCTCTGACAGCTCTGGGTCCCGTCTGGATGAGGAAAGGACCCTCTCCAGCGGGGGCTGCATGGGGCACCAGAAGGATGGCCTGGTGGTACCACACATGACAAGGCTCCTCATGGGAGCAGGAGTGAGCTGGTCCCCCCCCCCCCACCCCCAGGGATGGCGCCGACTTCATGCATGAACAGAGTGGTCTCTGCCCTGCGTGGGCGGTCAGGCCTGTTAGCAGGCTGCCTTCGCTTTGGACACAATCCAAGGCTTCTCTAGAATTGCAGGAGCCGATGAGCTAGTGTTTTTCGTAGGCTCCAAGACTTTGGAGATTTGTGAGCACCCAGGGTAGAAAAAGCTTCTCAGCCGTGAGGCTCTGACACTTGCTCAAAGAAGCAAGGTCTGGGCTATTCTACCTCAAGGGGGGCAAGAAAGAACTGAAAACAGTTATGGAACTCTAGTTAATGATGTGTGTGCTGAAGTATTTAAGAGGACGGGTACAGATGCAACTTACCTTAAAATGCATAAAAACCAAAATGCAAAAACGGATGGAGAGGTGGACAGGTATGTGACAAAGCAAACATAGCAAAATATTAATCATAGAGTCTGAGTAATGGATACGTGTAAATTTCCCCCCCAACTTTTCTGTGTGTTTGAAAATTTTCATAGTAAGATGCTAGGGGGAAAGGCAGAGGCTCCCTTGGCGCTGCTTAGGAGTGGGCAGCTGCTCTGCATAGCGACGTTGTCTGTATTGCTGAGGGAGCAGTTGGTACCGCCAGTAAAAATGCCAGAGAGGTAGGCAAGGGCCGGACGTGCAGGGAATGTGGACTTTATCTCGGAGACAATGAGAAGCCAATAACATGTTTGAAACGGGGAAAACAGACCTGTTTTTGCATTTTCACCTCTCCCTGCGCAAGTCACATCCCCAGACTGAATTTTCTGAACTGCCGGTTACTTGCTTTGAAATGCAAATCATCTGGAATGGAGTTAGGAGATAATGCTGCATTAGTCAAAGCATTACTTCCCTCGGTTTTCTTTCTCATTAGTGGGTATGCGGGCAAAGTCCCAGGCTCTGCCAGGAACACAGACAAATTGGAAAACTCAGAGTCTGCAGGCGTAGGGCAGTTAATTCTAGTGTTATCTTTCAGAACTACCAGTCCTTGGAGGTAAACAACCAGCAGAAAAAAATATAAAACTCTAGCATAGATTGAGCAACCGATGAGCTCATTCAGTGAAATGATTAACAAAAAGCCCAGGATCAGGAGTCAGACTCTCTGGATTCAACCATCCGTGATGACATTTCCTAGCAGTGTGGCCTTCGGCAAGTTACTTAACTTCTCTGAGCCTTAGTTTCCTGTTTGTAAAATAAGGATAACACTAGTCAGTGCCTCACAGGGTTGCTATGAGGATTATACTAAATGAGGTAAAGGCATTCAATCGCCATAAAATACTCGGTTTAGTGCCTGGCATGCAGCCAGTGCTGAAGAAATGTTCAGCAAATAATTATTGCTCACTGGTCTAGTTCTCCACATGCAGTTTATCTGTACCCGCGGCTTATGCCATTCCACCAATGTCTTTAAAATGATTACTAAGTGCCTATCTTTAGTTCGTACTATTTGGAGCTTCAGACCTATAGCTCCCTTATCATGGGAATGCCCCTTCCTTCCATCCGAATGCTCCAGCTGGGCATCTGACAGGCCTGCCAAACCTGGACTTCTTGGCTTCCCAGGCCCTCCAGCACACCAGCCAGTTCTATGCCCAAGGAGCTCCTTCATCTATTGCCTGCTCTCCACTCCTCCTGCTGTTGATGCCGAGAACATGGCCTCTGTGCACTGGGGCTGAATCGAATCTTGGAGGCAGAGTTCTGGGTGAAATAGAAAACAATAGCTTTATTGCCCTGCCAGGCAAAGGGGAACACTGAGGGTTTCTGCCCCTCAAAACTGTGTGTCCCAACCCAGGAGGATTTAGTGAGGAGTTTTATAACAATGGTTCAAGGATGGGGTTGTTGATAGGGTTAGGGAGTGTGCAGGGCCTGCACTCCTTTAATCTGGTCTCAGGTAATCTCTTGATGAGCTTCTCTGGTTCCTTTAATCTGGCATGTTCCTAGAACAAGCTGAGACTTGTAGGACAGAGCCACCTGACAAGAGCTGTAGCCCTTGGTAGGACGCTGTCATGCCAAACTGGGGTCTGGCACAGAGGAAGCCAGGGGACCAAATACTTTGATCACCTTCACCTGCCAGGGCCACCTATAGGCTGAACCCAACCCACGCTATGGTACAAGGGAGCCTACAAATGCGGTCCATGGAGGCCAGACTGCCAGGCGGGCAGGGTGGAGAGGACACCTGGAAAGGCAAGAGGAATGTCAGCACTCTCAGGAATCCTGGTTTCTGGTCCACTGACCAGGTCTAGGTCTGTGACTCTGAGCACGGAGGAAGGAAAGTGTTCACATCCGTACGAACATCACCTCCTTTCTTCTGGCTTCACCATTTTCAGCCAGAAAAGCCATACTGGCAACCAAGGAAGTCCAGACCCCCTCCTGGGCCTGGCACGGCAAATTCACTGGGGCCACGCAAGACACCTGATATCCACTCTCTCCTGGCTGTTCTCAGCTTATGCCACGGAGGCCTTCCCATGGTGAGCCACGGTTCTCTTCTGAAACCATCGGAAAGCTGGAACTAGTTTCTGTCACTCATAGTGGTCAGGATTGAGCATATCATTTGCAAACTCAAGAGTAAACTTTAAATCTCTCTCTTTCATTTTTGTCTTCAGGTTTGGCCACATGCTCTGTTAGGAAGAAGGCTCATAAATCAAGTCTCTAGGGAAGAACCTAACTGGTTTCTGTATCTTCTGTTCTGAGCATCCATATTCAGCCCATGTGCCTTCAGGCAGAAAACTTCATGCCCAGAATCATGGGTAAGACTAATCTAAAGAATTTGGAGTCCCAAAGGAATTCTGTGCCACCTGCCATCCTGCAGTTTTCATTCCCAGGGAATGGAGTGATGGGAAAGTCTCATTCTATTCCAAACAGGCAAAGGGAACCGGTATTGCCCTAGGACTTAGATTGAGCTGGGTAAAAAAAAAATTTTTTTCTTGTGATGAAAACTCTTAAGATTTACTTTCTTAGTGACTTTCAAGTTTGCAATACAATATTATTGACTATAGTTCTCAGGCTGTACATCGCATGACTTTTTTTTTTTTTTTTTAATAACTGGAAGTTTGTACTTCTTGATCCCGTTTACCATTTCAGCCACCCTCAACCCCCTTCCCCTCTGGCAACAACCCATCTGTTCTCTGTACCTATGAGTTTTGGCTGTTTGGTTGTTTTTTAGATTCCACGTATAAGTGAAATCATAAAGTATGGCTTTCTCCATCTGACTTATTTCACTTAGCACAATGTTCTCGAGGGCCATCTATGTTGTCACAAATGGTAAGATTTCATTTTTTCTTAGGGTTTAGTAGTTTTCCACTATCTCTCTCTCTATATCTCACATCTTCTTTATCCAGTCATCTGTGATGGACACATAGGTTGTTTCCATATCTTGGCTATTGTAAATAGTGCTTCAGTGAACATAGGGGCGCAGATAACTTTTCGAATCAGTGTTTTTATTTTCTTCGGGTAAATACCCAGAAGCGGAATCCTCAGGTAAGAACTCTGGGGTGTGCAGACGGACCTGAGCCAGTCCTGACTTCAGTGTTCACGGTCTAGTTGGGGAGATAAGGGAGCTACATACACACATGGATATATCACTTGTATATACAGCAACGGTGTATATACAAGTGATGGGGGTTTCCTGGTGGAGGAAAGGTCACCTATTTGAGAAAGGGTGTAGAAATAGATGGAGGCAAGTCTCTCTGAGGAGGTGGGGTCAGCATGACTGCACATGCAAGTTGGGCTGCCCTGGGTGGGGGAGGAGCCTGTCTGAGTTTATCTTCCTGCCAGCAGTGTATGAGTGTTCCCATTGCTCCACATCCTCACCAACATTTAATATTGTCAGACTTTAAAATTTTTGCCAAATATGACGGATTAGCTCATGGTATGTTATTGTGGCTTGAATTTACCTTTATCCAAATATTAATGAGGTTGAGCACATTTCCTATACTGACTGGCCATTTGGATTTCCTCTTATATGGAATGTGTGTGCAAACCTTTGGTCAATTTTTCTGTCGGATTGTCTGCCTTAATGATTTGTAGGAATTCTTTGTGTTACTTTGAATCACATGAAGTTGCTGGTATTTGATCATTCTGACCTACAAAAAAATGGCAGTTTCATATGGTTCAACTTGGTACACGCTGGATACTTGTCCTATGTTAATTACATGTGCTGCTAAGTATTTTATAATGTTATATGGCTTATCTTTTCTTTTTCTTTATTTTTTGAGGGTCAGAAGTCTCTAATTTTAATGCATTTAAATGTATCAGTCTTTTCTTTTATGGCTGGTACTTTTGGTGTCTTGTTTAAGAAATGCTTCTTGTCTTTTGTGCTGAAGGTGACCAGATTGTGCTGGATGCTTGGAGCTGTGCTCTCAGGGCATCTTCTTTGGGCCCTGGGTCACACTGCTTCCACTGTGCGGCAGGCAGATTCCTCTGGGACCCCAGGCTTGGCTGGGTAGGGGAGGGAGAGGCCACTTCCAGGGTCCTTCTACCATGGAGCCCAAATTTCCAAGAAGAGATTTTCCGTGGACCGTGTCCCCACCATTCTTGTGAGTGTGGAAGGTCTTCCCAGTGGATGGGCTGGCCTGTGTCGCAGTGGGCCAGGGTTGGGGCAGGACCGAGCTAACACCTGTGTGGATGCTCAGGCAGGGTGGGCTGTGACAGGGGCTGACTCCAGCTCAGAACTGGGATATCTGGTTCCTGAACTGTAGGTCCCTGGAGCAGATGAGGTGGGACAGGGAGAAAACTGGAGGTGGTGGAGCAGTAGGAAACCTCCCATCTGCCCTCTAATTCTGGATTTGGGGGGATGTAATGGCACGATTCTAACCAACTGCCTCAAGCAGAGTAGGTGGCAGGGGGTACGTCTGTTGGGGGACGGGGAAGATGTCGTGACTTCCTGGCCCTTACTCCTCAAGGTCACCTGGGTTAAGCAAGGCAGAGGATTGTCACACTGCTCACAGTTCCCTTCCCAGGACCCACAGTGCCTGCCACATGGGAGGCATTAGTAGATATTTGTTCAGTAATACATTGACAATTTTCAAAGAATTGTGTAAAAAAATTAATTTTCTCGTTTCTCCTGAAGAACAATTTTTGTAGCCACTAGGTGGCGGAGTTAATTACATCAAGCTGGCTTGTCGGGAGGGAATTCACATAGGGAAGCAGGCATTTTAATTTAAATTCAATCTTGTTTTAATTCTGTTTTGGAACCTGTTAATCACTAAGTTTAAAAAACATATTGTCGGGCTTCCCTGGTGGCGCAGTGGTTGGGAGTCCGCCTGCCGTTGCAGGCGACGCGGGTTCGTGCCCCGGTCCGGGAAGATCCCACATGCCGCCGAGCGGCTGGGCCCGTGAGCCATGGCCGCTGAGCCTGCGCGTCCAGAGCTTGTGCTCCGCAACGGGAGAGGCCACAGCAGTGAGAGGCCCGCGTACCGCAAAAAAACAAACAAACAAAAAAACCCATATTGTCACAAGAAATACTTGCAGGGTAAATCTGAGATAAAGACCGTGGTGGATTACTTTCTTTCTCAAGCTAAAGATGGTATGAATTTCTCTTCTACAGGGTTTCCAAATTCAGTCCTTTTACGGCTCGACTAGATGTAAATTCTTTCCATTCTTTATTCAGATAAATGAATGTCAACTCAGTTTGCCCTTTTGCTCAGAAGTGGTTTTTTACTGTCAGAATGTAGCAACCTCCTTTGTTTATTGCATCTGGCAAGTCTGAGTCTCTGGGACTGACCCCTTCCAAGCCCCCCCACTCCCCCCCACCCAGAGCTCCTCCTCAGCTTCCGTCCCTGTTGGTTACCCTCCCTCCTTCCCAACAGCTTCAGAGAGTCCTGGATCTTCGGTTTTCTCTTCTGTAGGAAATCAGGTATCTTGCGAGCCCTGCCTTCTGTTTAAAAATTTTTTTCAAAAGCAATTTGTCTATTTGAAAATACAGGGCTTCCCTGGTGGCGCAGTGGTTAAGAATCTGCCTGCCAATGCAGGGGACATGGGTTTGAGCCCTGGTCTGGGAAGATCCCACATGCCGTGGAGCAACTAAGCCCGTGCACCACAACT
>RJWK010068355.1:0-11383 GCA_004363435.1 Platanista minor
TTTTTTTTTTTTTGGCAGTACGTGGGCCTCTCACTGTTGTGGCCTCTCCCGTTGCGGAGCCCAGACTCCGGACGTGCAGGCTCAGCGGCCATGGCTCACGGGCCCAGCCGCTCCGCCGCACGTGGGATCTTCCCGGACCGGGGCACGAACCCGCATCCCCTGCATCAGCAGGCGGACTCTCAACCACTGCGCCACCAGGGAAGCCCTACTATTCTTATATGTGTTTGTGTGTCTATCATATGGACTAAAAAGTTTTATTTGGCAAATATGAATCCATTGTATACTTTCACCATAGAATATAATCACTGAAAAATAAAAATTCTGTTAAAAGTCCATAGAGCTTTAAGTTTTGATTTCCTTATCTACAAAAGTTATGTTTAGTTTATTCCATATTTAAAAGAAAAATATATACATAAATGTATATAATTTGAGTAGAATCTAAGGCATCTTGTAAATACATAGACATACACATATACATTTTTTCCAAACATATTCAGATGTGATAGACTGTATAGAATGCACCCACATGGGTGTGACACTTGAATTACTGGTTATTGCAAACTGACTGTTTAATTTATACCTCCTGGATTAAAATAGTTTCTTCAAGGGGGAGTGAAGTATTTGAATTCTCCATAGGACCCAGTACATAAGCTTTCTTCATCATGAATTATCAAACAGGTCATTAATTAACTTCTTTTCAGGTTATCTTTTTCAGCATTATAAGAAAAACAATTAGCTAAGTATAAACTATGTATGCCAGTTGAGAAGGTTTAACTTGTGATAGCAAGAAAACCAGTAGAATAGGGAGAAGCACATTTTAAATACATGGTACTGTGTGATCCAGAAAGTCATATTAATGTGCTGACAAAATCTATTTACACTAAAGTTTTATAAATGCAGAAATTGGAATGAATATATTTTGTACATTTAAAAATGTTACTTTGCATGAAATAAAATTTATCCTGGAAAGTGTAGACCATATCTTCACCATGTCTATGGCATATCACTGATATTTTGTCTACCAAAAGCCTTTTGCTTCCTCTTTTCCCTCCCTCAGAGATATTATAGTTATGTTTATTTAACATTCTTTAGACTTATTTAAAATCTATTTATTAAACATAATGCTTTTTCATTCTGTCATTAGTCTATAGTCCATTTTTAAATATATAACACAAAGTTTCTAATCTTGAAATCTTAGACCACAATTAATGTGGAAGTCATTTATATTAAACTGGTTAAGTAATGAGAATGACAGAGAGTAGTCTCTAAAGTGCCTAAGAAAAAAGTCCCTACAATTTATTGACATAGATAAGGTTTAAGGGCTTAATTACCTTTACCTTTTTTTTTAAGGTACATATTAAAGAATGACCATCTTAAGAGATAAAACTAAGGTTGATTATCATCCCTTGTAAATTGCAACCATTGCTCTTTTCTATAGAGTTTCATTTATAGCTAACTCCATGCATTTGTCTCCTAATTTAGAGTTGTCAAAACACAGGAAAGATTTATTATTTTCTGTTTGGCCAGAAAACAAAAAGTAACTTTTATATATTTTCTTAAGTTTTAAATGGTATTAATACTAAAAGGAAGGGAAGAATTACCAACATTAATTGAGAGCCTAATTTGTGTGAGACGTTGTGCTAGGAACTTTCACAATTCTTTTAGTAGCCTAGTGAATTGGGCTTTTAAATTCAAATTTTACAGTAAGAAAATCTAGAATGAAAATGGGAAAATTTCCTAAGATCATACAGGTAACATCAAAACTTAGTTTCCTGATATCAAAGCCATTTTTCCCCATAGTATCTCACTACTTCTCCATATTTTTATGGCAATTTGTTCAAACAATATTTCAAATAATTAAATTAATAATAAATTATTCATGTTAAAATGTAGCTTGTATTAATTTACTCCATTATAGCCCTTGTAACTCTCTTCTGTATCCCATGGTCTACCAGTCTTTCAGTACAAAACTTTTGGCTTCCTGAATTTAGAGTGTAGAATCCTGAGTACTCAAGAGAGGGCTTACGCCATAGTGATGCGCATCTTTTTTAATGAAGTATTATCATTTTTTGAAAGTGGGTAATGGTGAGAACTAAATATTATCTTTAATTAAGAGTAATTAATTTAAAATGCTGCATCCTCAACATTTATAACTAGCATCTGCTTTCACTCTCAGAAGTGTCATAGTTTAGAAGATAACTATTATGGTTACCTTAGTCATAATAGAAGTATGCTCTGGGTGCTGGAGTACAGTACAGAAAAACAGCAAAAACAGACTGTGAATCAAGAAAAGCTTTCTAAAAGGCACTGCCATCTTTAACTAACAGATAAAGTAATCAAGGTCAATAAAAGTTATGTGATTTACCCAATATGACAAAGCTATTGCCAATTGGAATCTTCATTTGTGCTTAAGCCTTTAAATTTTATAAACATTGTTCTATAGCAGTATGTAAAAATGAAGATTTTTAGTATAGGACATAGTTTAAGGCCTAAGTGTATAGCTATTTCCTATACCGAAAGAGAGTGTTATTTCAAAGAGAATATGCTAGAATGAACTAAAGTATTAACATCTTATTAATTAGCCTCACTGATGTGATTCCTATCAGAGTTCATGTTTACATCTGCAATTTTGTCTTTACACAGTTTATAAAACCATTTTGTCTGTATACTGCTTTGCATTCAATAATGTTCTGTAGGAATCAGTTGGGTCCTGTGTTCCCAAATCATATGAAGTTTCCCTGGACACTGTCAACTCTGTCAGTAGTGGTCAATGTAGAGTCTTGAGCAACTCTCAAGTAATTTTGCCAGTTCTCCAACAAGGGTCAAAATCAAATCCCCTGTCCTGGATCAAACACTACAGTTACCATTTCTACTCAATATTGATGACATGTTAGGCAAAAGGGACTAACGTACCCAGAGCAACACTCACCTTCCCCAAAGTCAGTGTCTTAGCTTCAATTGCCAAGGATCATGAGAAACTCCAGATACCCAGTTCTCTTATTTCCTGATACTCGAAATATCATTAGCACTGTTTTCCTTGAGTTGTCTAATATGAATCACATTATGTTCTTTATACAGATAAAATCTGTTCACAACATGAAGTCTCCAAGACTCCAAAGTCATGTCTTCATGTCTTGAAGTCTAATTTCAAAAGTTTCTCTATGTACCTTATTTTGTTCCTATCTCTCATGTTGCTTTACTTTTAAAAAAATATTCTCACTGTCATTTTTAGAATTGACAAATCATCAAATGCTTTACATATGTAGTACTTTATCTGAATGCTTCCTTCCTGAATGTTCCTGCTTTTATGAAAATCTCTCTCCTGACAGCACCAGTTCCTTGTACCCCTTTCAAGTACTGGTTGATTTTATCCCAGAGAAGCAGCACCATTCATTTCTTTGTTCATAACTCTAAATTTAGCATTACTAATAAGTGCAGTCAGTGACACACATCTCACTGTCTTCAACACCTTCTATTTTCTTTGTTCATTTATTACTTTGTTGACTCCTAAACTCCTTTCCCCAATGGTGATGCCAGTCTTTTAGTTCTGCCACCATTTCATTTATGTCAGCTATTTCAATTATGTCACCATTAATGTAATTTC
Organism: Platanista minor; assembly: GCA_004363435.1. Classification (NCBI taxonomy): domain Eukaryota; kingdom Metazoa; phylum Chordata; class Mammalia; order Artiodactyla; family Platanistidae; genus Platanista; species Platanista minor. The sequence goes on from RJWK010068355.1 coordinate 3,605, forward strand.
TTCCCACTGTACTTAAACTCCATAGTCAATCATTATAATCATCCCACTGCATATACCCTAAACTCTCAACACTCTTTCATTTTATTTTGTTACCTCAGGAAAAGCACAACACTGGCTAAATCTAATTATTCAGTTACAATGCACTTGCATTAAGCACAAAATCACACTGTCTGTTAACAAAACAGCATGTAAAACAACATAGTAAGCTGAATTGTGCACTCATTTGCTTAAAACCATCAAATAGTTTTCACTTAAATGCAAATGGGGCAGGAGCAAAATAAGCAAGAAGGAAGATGGTAGAAGATGAGGTCAGAGACACAGTAGGATGCTCATTTGTCAGAGCAATGTAGAGTACAAGAAGAACATCACTCAACCACAATGGCCTCCTTGCTGATTTTAAAATACAGAACGTGTTGTTCCATCTCAGAGCCTTTGAACAGATTGTTTTACTTCTTACACTGCTTTTTCCAAGGAGATGAGTCCATCACCTCCTCAGTTCTTTAAAAGGACACCTCCTCAATGAGGGCTAACCTCGTTTAAATTTGCAAGTGAACTTCCTAAGAAATTACAGATTAAGGAATGTACTTTAAGAACCCACAGGGTTATGTTTCATTCACAACTCTGCCACTTCAAAGCCATGTGACAATTAACAGGATAAATTTTTTAACTGCACTGGGTGGTATTTTCTATTTTTTTTTTTTCAAAACAATTTTTTTTTTTTATATAGCAGTTTCTTATTAGTCATCAATTTTATACACATCAGTGTATACATGTCAATCCCAATCACCCAATTCAGCGCACCACCACCACCACCCCCTGCAGCATTCCCCCATTGGTGTCCATACGTTTGTTCTGTACATCTGTATCTCAATTTCTATCCTGCAAACCGGTTCATCTGTACCATTTTTCTAGTTTCCACATATATGCGTTAATATACGTTTGTTTTTCTCTTTCTGACTTACTTCACTCTGTATGACAGTCTCTAGATCCATCCACGTCTCAACAAATGACCCAATTTCGTTCCTCTTTATGGCTGAGTAGTATTCCATTGTATATATGTACCACATCTTCTTTATCCATTCCTCTGTTGATGGGCATTTAGGTTGCTTCCATGACCTGGCTATTGTAAATAGTGCTACAGTGAATATTGGGGTGCGTGTGTCATTTGGAGTTATGGTTTTCTCTGGGTATATGCCCAGTAGTAGAATTGCTGGATCATATGGTAATTCTAATTTTAGTTTTGTAAGGAACCTCCATACTGTTTTCCATAGTGGCTGTATCAATTTACATTCCCACCAACAGTGCAAGAGGGTTCCCCTTTCTCCACACCCTCTCCAGCATTTGTTGTTTGTAGATTTTCTGGTGATGCCCATACTAACTGGTGTGAGGTGATACCTCATTGTAGTTTTAATTTGCATTTCTCTAATAATTAGTGATGTTGAGCAGCTTTTCATGTGCTTCTTGGCCATCTGTATGTCTTCTTTGGAGAAAAGTCTATTTAGGTCTTCTGCCCATTTTTGGATTGGGTTTTTTGTTTTTTTAGTATTGAGCTGCATGAGCTGTTTATATATTTTGGAGATTAATCCTTTGTCTGTTGATTTGCTTGCAAATATTTTCTCCCATTCTAAGGGTTGTCTTATCATCTTCTTTAGGATTTCCTTTGCTGTGCAAAAGCTTTGAAGTTTCATTAGGTCCCATTTGTTTATTTTTGTTTTTATTTCCATTACTCTAGGAGGTGGATCAAAAAAGATCTTGCTATGATTTATGTCAAAGAGTGTTCTTCCTATGTTTTCCTCTAAGAGTTTTATAGTGTCCGGTCTTACATTTAGGTCTCTAATCCATTTTTTTTTGTTGTTGTTGTTGTGGCCTCTCCCGTTGCAGAGCACAGGCTCCGGACGCGTAGGCTTAGCGGCCATGGCTCACGGGCCCAGCCGCTCTGCAGCATGTGGGATCTTCCCGGACCGGGGCACGAACCTGTATCCCCTGCATCGGCAGGCAGACTCTCAACCACTGCACCACCAGGGAAGCCCTCTAATCCATTTTGAGTTTGTTTTTGTGTATGGTGTTAGGGAATGTTCTAATTTAATTCTTTTACATGTAGCTGTCCAGTTTTCCCAGCACCACTTAGTGAAGAGGCTCTCTTTTCTCCATTGTATATCCTTGCCTACTTTGTCATAGATTAGTTGCCGATAGGTGCATGGGTTTATCTCTGGGCTTTCTATCTTGTTCCATTGATCTGTTTCTGTTTTTGTGCCAGTACCATATTGCCTTGATTACTGTAGCTTTGTAGTATAGTCTGAAGGCAGGGAGTCTGATTCCTCCAGCTCTGTTGTTTTCCCTCAAGACTACTTTGGCTATTTGCCGTATTTTGTGTCTCCATACGAATTTTAAGATTTTTTGTTCTAGTTCCGTAAAAATTGCCATTGGTAATTTGATAGGGATTGCATTGAATCTGTAGATTGCTTTGGGTAATATAGTCATTTTCACAATATTGATTCTTCCAATCCAAGAACATGATATATCTCTCCACCTGTTGGTATCATCTTTAATTTCTTTCATCAGTGTCTTATAGTTTTTGGCATACAGGTCTTTTGTCTCCCTAGGTAAGTTTATTCCTAGGTATTTTATTCTTTTTGTTTCAGTGGTAAATGGTAGTGTTTCCTTAATTTCTCTTTCAGATTTTTCATCATTAGTTTATAGGAATGCAAGAGATTTCTGTGCATTAATTGTTTCCTGCAACTTTACCAAATTCATTGATTAGCTCTAGTAGTTTTCTGGTGACATCTTTAGGATTCTCTATGTATACTATCATGTCATCTGCAAACAGTGACAGTTTTACTTCATGCTTTCCAATTTGTATTCCTTTTATTTATTTTTCCTTTCTGATTGCTATGGCTTGGAGTTGAATAATAGTGGTGAGAGTGGACATCCTTGTCTTGTTCCTGATCTTAGAGGAATGCTTTCAGTATTTCACCATTGAGAATGATGTCTGCTGTGGGTTTGTCATATATGGCCTTTATTATGTTGAGGTAGGTTCCCCCTATGCCAACTTTCTGGAGGGTTTTTATCATAAATCGTTGTTGAATTTTGTCAAAAGCTTTTTCTGCATCTATTGAGATGATCAAATGGTTTTTATTCTTCAGTTTGTTAATATGGTGTATCACATTGATTGATTTGCATATATTGAAGAATCCTTGCATCCCTGGGATAAATCCCACTTGATCATGGTGTATGGTCCTTTTAATGTGTTGTTAGATTCTGTTTGCTAGTATTTTGTTGAGGATTTTTGCATCTATATTCATCAGTGATATTAGACTGTAATTTTTTTTTGTTTTTTTTGTAGTATCTTTGTCTGGTTTTTGTATCAGGGTGATGGTGGCCTCATAGAATGAGTTGGGGAGTGTTCATTCCTCTGAAAATTTTTGGAAGAGTTTGAGAAGGATGGGTGTTAGCTCTTCTCTAAATGTTTGATAGAATTCACCTGTGAATCCATCTGGTCCTGGACTTTTGTTTCTTGGAAAATTTTTCATCACAGTTTCAATTTCATTACTTGTGATTGTTCTGTTCATATTTTCTATTTCTTCCTGGTTCAGTCCTGGAAGGTTATACCTTTCTGAGAATTTATCCGTTCCTTCCAGATTGTCCATTTTATTGGCATAGAATTGCTTGTAATAGTCTCTTAGGATGATTTGTATTTCTGTGGTGTCTGTTGTAACTTTTCCTTTTTTATTTCTAATTTTATTGATTTGAGTCCTCTCCTTTTTCTTAATGAGTCTGGCTAATGGTTTATCAATTTTGTTTATCTTCTCAAAGAACCAGCTTTTAGTTTTATTGATCTTTGCTATTTTTTTTTTGTTTCTATTTCATGTATTTCTGCTCTGATCTTTATGTTTTCTCTCCTTCTGCTAACTTTGGGTTTTGTTTGTTCTTCTTTCTCTAGTTCCTTTAGGTGTAAGGTTAGATTGTTTATTTGAGATTTTTCTTGTTTCTTGAGGTAGGCTTGTATAGCTATAAACTTCGCTCTTAGAACTGCTTTTGCTGCATCCCATAGGTTTTGGATCGTCGTGTTCTCATTGTAATTTGTCTCTAGGTATTTTTTGATTTCCTCTTTGATTTCTTCAGTAATCTCTTAGTTATTTAGTAACGTATTGTTTAACCTCCGTGTGTTTGGTTGTTTTACGCTTTTTTTCCCCTGTAATTCATTTCTAATCTCATAGCATTGTGGTCAGAAGAAATGCTTGATATGATTTCAATTTTCATAAATTTACTGAGGCTTGATTTGTGACCCAAGATGTGATCTATCCTGCAGAATGTTCGATGGGCACTTGAGAAGAAAGTGTAATCTGCTGTTTTTGGATGGAATGTTCTATAAATATCAATTAAATCTATCTGGTCTATTGTGTCATTTAAAGCTTCTGTTTCCTTATTTATTTTCATTTTGGGTGATCTGTCCATTGGTGTAAGTGAGGTGTTAAAGTCCCCCACTAGTATTGTGTTACTGTCGATTTCCTCTTTTATAGTTGTTATCAGTTGCCTTATGTATTGAGGTGCTCCAATATTGGGTGCATATATATTTATAATTGTTATATCTTCTCCTTGGATTGATCCCTTGATTATTATGTAGTGTTCCTCCTTGTCTCTTGTAACATTCTTTATTTTAAAGTCGATTTTATCTGATATGAGTATTGCTAATCCAGTTTCTTCTGATTTCCATTTGCCTGGAATATCTTTTTCCATCCCCTCACTTTCAGTCTGAATGTGTCCCTAGGTCTGAAGTGGGTCTCTTGTAGACAACATATATATGGTTCTTGTTTTTGTATCCATTCAGCAAGCCTGTGTCTTTTGGTTGGAGCATTTAGTCCATTCACATTTAAGGTAATTATCAATAAGCTTGTTCCTATGACCATCTTCTTAATTGTTTTGGGTTTGTTTTTGTAGGTACTTTTCTTCTTTCATGTTTCCCACTTAGAGAAGTTCCTTTAGCATTTGCTGTAGAGCTGGTTTGGTGGTGCTGAATTCTCTTAGCTTTTGCTGCTCTGTAAAGCTTTTGATTTCTCCACTGAATCTGAATGAGATCCTTGCTGGGTAGAGTAATCTTGGTTGTAGTTTTTCCCTTTCATCACTTTAAGTATATCATGCCACTTGCTTCTTGCTTGTAGGGTTTCTGCTGAGAAATCAGCTTTTAACCTTATGGGAGTTCCCTTGTATGTTATTTGTCATTTTTCCCTTGCTGCTTTCAGTAATTTTTCTTTGTGTTTAACTTTTTCCAGTTTGATTACTATGTGTCTCGGCATGTTTCTCCTTGGGTTTATCCTGTATGGGACTTGCTGCACTTCCTGGACTTAGGTGGCTATTTCCTTTCCCATGCTAGGGAAGTTTTCGACTATAATCTCTTCAAATATTTTCTCTGGTCCTTTCTCTCCCTCTTCTCCTTCTGGGACCCCTATAATGCAAATGTTGTTGCATTTAATGTTGTCCCAGAGGTCTCTTAGGCTGTCTTCATTTCTTTTCTTTCTTTTTTCTTTATTCTATTCTGCAGCTGTGAATTCCACCATTCTGTCTTCCAGGTCACTTATCCGTTCTTCTGCCTCAGTTATTCTACTATTGATTCCTTCTAGTGTATTTTTCATTTCAGTTATTGTGTTGTTCATCTCTGTTTGTTTGTTCTTTAATTCTTCCAGTTCTTTGTTAAACATTGATTGCATCTTCTCAATCTTTGCCTCCATTCTTTTTCTGAGGTCCTGGATCATCTTCAGTATCATTATTCTGAATTCTTTTTCTGGAAGGTTGCCTATCTCCACTTCATTTAGTTGTTTTTCTGAGGTTTTATATTGTTCCTTCATCTGGTACATAGCACTCTGCCTTTTCATCTGGTCTATCTTTCTGTGAATGTCCTTTTTGGTCCACGGGCTGCAGGATTGTAGTTCTTCTTGCTTCTGGGTGGTATTTTCTTTTTTTGTTTTTTTCTTTTGTGTGTTTTTTGCGGTACGTGGGCCTCTCACTGTTGTGGCTTGTCCCATTGTGGAGCACCGGCTCCGAACGTGCAGGCTCAGTGGCCATGGCTCACGGGCCTAGCAGCTCCGCGGCCTGTGGGCTCTTCCCGGACCGGGGCACGAACCTGTGTCCCCTGCATCGGTAGGCAGACTCTCAACCACTGCTCCACCAGGGAAGCCCTGGGTGGTATTTTCTTGATGTGTATTTGATTGTAATTCTTTTATGCTCCCATTTTTGATAGTTCATATTTGTGCAAGGGAATACAGTAGTTGTCTATAAAAATGGTAACAAAATGTCAAGGCACTAACAACTGTTAACTTTAGATGGAAAGAATACAGATTATCATTTTATTTTACATTTTTCAATATTATTTAAATTTCAAAATCTTATATAACTGTATAAATGCTCAAATATATTTTGTAAATTCCAAGTGCCAGGATCTTGTCCTAATTCTATGACATTATATATGACTAATTGTAAGCAGTCATTTCAACTTTCCTGAGAAACCTATCCTCACCCATGAAATGAAGTGGTTTTATTGGTGTACTCTTGGGTTTCCTCGAGCTCTAAGCTCTGAGCTTAGGATCTCAGTAGAAATACTGCACATAAGTGAAAATTTAAATAAAGAAATTTTAAAGTATTGAACATACTCATTAGTAATTGATATTGACCTCTTCAGATAATTGGTCTAACTTGCTGGGGATTTACTCAATGAGCATTTTTGACCACTTGTAAGGAATTATTGGAAAGTAACAGAGTTACTACGTCAATGGTTTTGTCTCTAACAAGGGATGGATGGCTAAGGAAAGAAAGTAATGCATTTTTATCATTAATTTTACAAAACCAACCCAAAAGTGGAAGACAATTTTATACCAAGATTATGCTTATAACACTAAAAACTTTACCAAATACCTGCTAGGAGAGGTATAACATTTCCCCATCCCTTCTTATCACTTGCTCCTCTAGTGAACTATTGGGCAAAAAATGAGAGAAGGTGCAAAAACCCACTTTGAAATAAACCAAAAAATATGACTCCCTCACACTCATGTGAATTTTTTGCTTGCTTGTTTCTTCTGTTTTGTTGTTGTTGTTGTTGTTTGTTATTTTTTCCAATAAGCAATTTTCCAAAGAGACAAGAGATCTGAGACTACATTCCTGTATACATTTTCTATTGCTAGGTAACAAATTGTCCCAAATTCAGTGGCTTAAAACAACACATGTAATCTCACTGTTTTGTGTGTCAGGATTCTGGGCATGAATTAGTAGGGTCTTCTGCTCAGGGTCTCATAAGACTGTAATTAACATGTCAACAGGGCTACATTCTCATCTGGGAGCTTGCTTAGTGAAGAATACCCTTCTAAGCTCATTGAGATTGTTGGCAGAATGCATTTTCTTGTGACTGAGGGCCCAGCTTCTCACTGGCTTTTGGTATGAAGACTGTCCTCAGGTCCTAGAGACTGTCTTCCATTTCCTGGCATATGGCCCTATCCATAGAAAGTTCACATGACTGTTTGCTTCTTCAAGGCCAACAAGAGTATCTCATACTCCAGTCTCCTAAGATGGAGTCTTATACAATGTGATATAATCATAGAAGTAATATCCTATCACCTTTGCCATTTTATATTGGTTAAAAACTGGTCATAGGGGCTTCCCTGGTGGCGCAGTGGTTGAGAGTCCACCTGCCGATGCAGGGGACACGGGTTTGTGCCCTGGTCCAGGAAGATCCCACGTGCCGCATAGCAGCTGGGCCCACGAGCCATGGCTGCTGAGCCTGTGCGTCCGGAG
>RJWK010068356.1:0-11383 GCA_004363435.1 Platanista minor
AAAAAAAAAAAAAAAAAAAAAAAAAAAAAATGTCCTGCCACTCCCTTCTGGCTTGCAGAGTTTCTGCTGAAAGATCAGCTGTTAACCCTATAGGGATTCCCTTGTGTGTTATTTGTTGTTTTTCCCTTGCTGCTTTTAATATGTTTTCTTTGTATTTAATTTTTGATAGTTTGATTAATATGTGTCTTGGCGTGTTTCTCCTTGGATTTATCCTGTATGGGACTCTCTGTGCTGCCTGGACTTGATTAACTATTTCCTTGTCCATATTAGGGATGTTTTCAACTATAATCTCTTCAAATATTTTCTCAGTCCCTTTCTTTTTCTCTTCTTCCTCTGGGACCCCTATAATTCAAATGCTGGTGCGTTTAATGTTGTCCCATAGGTCTCTGAGACTGTCCTCAGTTCTTTTCATTCTTTTTTCTTCATTCTGCTCTGCAGTAGTTATTTCCACTATTTTATCTTCCAGGTCACTTATCTGTTCTTCTGCCTCAGTTATTCTGCTATTGATCCCTTCTAGAGTATTTTAAATTTCATTTATTGTGCTGTTCATTGTTGCTTGTTTCCTCTTTAGTTCTTCTAGGTGCTTGTTAAGTGTTTCTTGCATTTCCTCTCTTCTATTTCCAAGATTTTGGATCATCTTTACTATCATTATTCTGAATTCTGTTTCAGGTAGACTGCCTATTTCCTCTTCATTTGTTAGGTCTGGTGGGTTTTTACCTTGCTCCTTCATCTGCTGTGTGTTTTTCTGTCTTCTCATTTTGCTTGTCTTACTGTGTTTGGGGTCTCCTTTTCGCAGGCTGGAGGTTTGTAGTTCCCGTTGTTTTTGGTGTCTGTCCCCAGTGGGTAAGGCTGGTTCAGTGGGTTGTGTAGGCTTCCTGGTGGAGGGGACTTGTGCCTGTGTTCTGGTGGATGAGGCTGGATCTTGTCTTTCTTGTGGGCAGGTCCACGTCTGGTGGTGTGTTTTGGGGTGTCTGTCGCCTTATTATGATTTTAGGCAGCATCTCTGCTAACAGATGGGGTTGTGTTCCTGCCTTGCTAGTTGTTTTGCATAGGGTGTCCAGCACTGTTGCCTGCTGGTCATTGAGTGAAGCTGGGTGCTGGTGTTGAGATGAAGATCTCTGCGAGATTTTTGCCATTTGATATTACGTGGAGCTGGGAGGTGTCTTGTGGACCAGTGTCCTGAAGTTGGCTCTCCCACCTCAGAGGCACAGCACTGACTCCTGGCTGGAGCACCAAGAGCCTTTCATCCACACGGCCAGGTACGTGGGGAGTTTCTTGCCTTTTGGGAGGTCTGAGGTCTTCTGCCAGCGTTCAGTGGGTGTTCTATAGGAGCAGTTCCACGTGTAGATGTATTTCTGATGTATCTGTGGGGAGGAAGGTCTGATTTTCTTAACGTGAGGCTGCCTGTATTATCTTGTTCATGCTGGCCTCAAGGTGCTTCCCCAGTGCTTTCTTTTCCACTTGTTCTCTTGAATGATGTGCTTTAGTTATCATTATGCTCTCATTTAGATGAAGAATAGCTGCCCAGTTTGAATACAGATCAGGTTTTATAAAAAATACCATTACTGACAACACTGCTACAATTCAATTTATTCATTCTTGTCTTATGAATGAGGAAAAAAAAGGGGGAAACACCCACTTCATATACTTCATCTCTGTGTCCTACCACGCTTGGTTTCGATTCCCCATGCCTGGGGAATGTGATTTCTGGCCAGAACAATGTATCTTTTAAAATGTTAATCAGTTGCCAGTATTTAAGAATCACCAGATTTCATGTAAGAAATCGAATTTTCAACCTCTCTTTGAAAATCAGAAAATGAAGGAATCCTGAGTGCACATTCGCATGGGAACAAGCAAAGGCAAGTGGGAACTGCCCCCTTCCAATGGAGCAGGAGCTCTTAGGAGTCATCACAGTGCCCAGCTGGGACAAAGCCCAAGCCAGCCCTAGGAAGAGTCATGTGGGGAGCCCTCAGTCCCCAACTACCAGACATCCCAGCGTAGGCACCAGTCATGTGACTAAAGAAGCCCTCAGGCAACTCAAACCTCAGCTGCCATCTCACTTAGAAGTCTATGAAGACCAAAGAGAACCACCCAGCTGAGTCCACCAACCACCAAAACCATGAGAGAGAATAATAAAATGGTTGTTTGAAGCCTTGGATTTAGGGGTAACATGCTTTGCAGCAATAGATAAAGGCTAAAAGATAAAAGTTCTCTTAACAGACGAATTACAGTTGTTTAAAGTAATGTCTCCCTTTTTGCTTGGGTCAACATAGATGTCATAGAGAGTCTCCATCTTAATTTTGTGTTTAAGCAGAAATCTAAAACATAAACGTGCCCAGGAGAGAAAACAGAAGTAGAAGAAAAGCAATCCTTTGGAATCTGCTGTATTTTTTTAAAAAAATAAGCCAGTTGGCAGCACTTATGAATGTCACATAGGTTAAACAGTAATAAGTAGTAACATAGAAGGACAGAGTTTGAAAAGGGCTTGAATCTGGTTGTTTTCAGCTTCACTCACTACTCACTCAGCACCTAGCACAATACCTATTTTTCTCTAATGACTGGATCAACTAAGAGTAGTTTTGTACATATTTTTCTGATTATGGGAATTTAAAATAGCTTCTCTATAGCTAAAGCTTCAGCTATTATTGACACAAAAGGAGGGTGAATGCCACCTGCAAAGTAACCAACAAATTGTGGTTTATACAAAATAAGTTAAGCTAGGGTCTACACAGCTTAATGAGAGGCAGATTCAGGAATAGGAAAATCAACACCTAGCTTCTATTCCTTAAAGCTGAGCTCTACCGATAGAGATGCAAATCCAGTCTTGAGCAAATCACTCAATCGCTTGCTCACATGAAAAAGGAAGCTAACCAGGCATTCCTCAAAACTTGATATATCATCAAGTTTAATAGTATGGTCCACACACTCAAGGTAATGGAAGATCTTAACTTTATACCTAGCACAAAACTAAAGCAGCTGATACGCTTCTGCCCAAACAGAATTGTGTATCCTCATTTCCTTCCCTTCTTTTCCCCACTTGTGACTCAAGCCAGATTTCATCAAGCTATTTTTGTAGTCACTAAAATGCTGGAAATACAGCAGCAGGCCAGAAGCAAAGTAAAATGCAGCATCTAGCAAAAGAAAGAAAATCATGCTGAGTAACTGAAAGGCCATCTGCTTCTAGCTGAGCTGTAGGGGTGAGGAAGGCAATCTGGGCTGTACTATTTGTGTCTTCCCCCAAACGAAACCCACCTGCATGTTGTCAGTGGCATCCCCAAGCAGTCCTCCAAAAGTGATAGCATTAGTTACTGTTGCCAGATAAATGAAGAGAATTGCTGAAAGAGCCTGAATATTTAAAGCATCATAAAAATCACTGGCAAAAAATGGTGCTTTCCTCTTTATGTCCTTAATTAGTCCACCACAGAACCTGCATAGGGAGAAAGCAAACACGTGACAACATAAAATAAATTACCATCAAATTAACCAAGAGATAAGTTGGAGATAATTTAACCACAAAGAATTTGTATTTAAAGTGTTGGAATTAGAAGATACTCTTCAACCACTTAAGATAAAACCAGAAGACTGTAAAGAATAAATCTTCTATCTGTCTCTTTTTTGGTCACCAAATTAGGCATCACGTTCCCTAAAGACTAGACAGTTGGTTGGTCTTTAGACGAGAATGAACTGTGTAGGTGAATTAAATTTCTCACTGCTGGAAGAAAAACATCCAAACATGTGAGCAGATCATATAAGGCCCTTTATAATCTTGCCAGAGCTTCCTTTCCAGCCTCATTCATTCATTCACTCATTCCTTCACTCCACAAAGGTTTATTGGGCATCTGTGACATACCCAGCATTATTCTGGGTGCTGGAAAAACAGCAGTGAACAAACACAGGGAAAAAATACCCACTCTCGTGGAGTTACTTTCTGCGTGGGGGAAACAAAATAAGTAAAATGCATGGTGCTCAAACATCAAAGAAAAAATTAATTGGGGAAGCAGGTTATTAAGTGCTAGAGTGCTGTGGCTGAAATTTAGAGTGACCAGATCAGGCCTCCCAAGCAAGTGACTTTGGGGTGAGGACTGGAAGGAATTAAGGAAGGAAGCCATGCAGGTGTGTCATGGAAGAGCATCCCAAGCTGAGACCCATCACATTCATCAGCAAGTCAGCTGACTCATGCATGTGTCAACTCACTCCTGCCTCCCGCCCGGAACCAAACCTCGCTCAGCCTTTCCCATGCTGTGCCTTCTGCCTCTGATGCCCTCCCTCAGAGCTCAACAGCCCTTTGAGGTCTTGACCCTCCATTCACAGTTCAGACATTCACTAGGGGCTATATCGCATTTTCTCAGGATTGCCTGTCTGTCTATCTTAGCTCCACTCAGTGCCCTGCTTCAGTTTTCTTGGTATGCACAGGGCTCTGCATGGTACCAGGCATGCTGCAGACATGCAATCAATACATTTAGGGAAGGTAAAACATGGAAGAAGGAAATTACAGTCTGATTAAATTAAAAAGTTAAATCCCCAAAATTATATCTGTTAAAAAGGAAAAGGATATTCCTAATGGAAATAGTTTGTAAAGAACTAGTCAGAAAAAAAAAAAAAATGGGGGAAAGAGAAGGTTCTACTCTCTATTCTTTAAGATGGAAGAGGAGAGAAACAATGTCCTCTTAATTTGGGAGAGAAACCCAGGTGGGTCGTCAGGGGAAGAAAATAACATAATTTCATTCAGATTCGACTGAATATTAAAATGACTTACTTTTGTGTTTTCAAAAAATCTGCAGCGTTTTTACAAAGCCGTATCTTCATAAATGAGTATCCTACTTAAAACTGTAGTTAACCCAAAATGAAATGGAGAACCTAACCACGAAGGAAGTTCTAATGTAAAGAGATTTAACCAAAGCGATCTGGGAAACCTGAATTCCCCACTGCAGGCCCAGGAGATGGTAGCCTGGGAGTTACCCATTTCTGTGACATGTTTCCCACTTCTGAGTAAATGTACTGGGGAGAGAGGGAATCATGAAAACCAAGTGGGGAAGACTGGCACAATACTCAGTCTTCCTGCAACATCCACCCACGAGCTCTCTTTCTCTCTAACACCCCTCACTCACGGTAATACCTAATACCTTTCTCCCATCACAGAAACTCCCTACTTCTGCTTTATTTTGCCCCATAAAACCAGATCCACATTTCGTCATTTGCTCATTGTTCATCTCCTACCACTACAAGGTAAGACCCATAAGGAAAGGGGTTTTTCTTTCATGCACTGCTGCATCCCAAGTGCCTGTGACTAACAGATACAGCATAAATGTGTGCTGGCTGACCAAACAAATGTACAAACAGGTGAATAAAATGCTGACAGAAAGATGAAGGTAAACTCAGATCAGAAGAGAACCTCATCATGAACGACAGATGAATCCATAAGTTACCTTCCAGTGCGCTGTAATTCCTCACAATCCGCATGTCCTCCTCCTCCGTGGCCTCCATCATGGGGAGTGTCCCCGTTCATCTGAACATTTTCTCCACCTGAGTACATATTCTTTCTAAGCAAGACAACAGAGCCCAAGAAACGATTAGTTTATTTCATTCACCTGCCTCTTAGCTGGGTCGTGCACTAGCTAATAAAGAGATGGACCGAAAACCCTTTGGGAGAAAGATAATTATTTCCAGCTGCCATCCTAACAAACAACTTTTGAAGTGTTCTGTTGAGAGCCAAGACAAATGAGTGGATGAACAGAAAGTTGAATAACTTGTATGTTGTATAAGAGGGAAATTGTTTCAGCTGGAAAAACATAGATTTCTAGAAAATGGCTTCTCCTCAATTATCTCATCCAATTTCTCAACCTCTGAAATCTACAGGGAGTCATCTTGAGTAAACGAATCTTTCTACATGTACAAGAAGTCCCCAAAACAACTCAAAAAAAATTCTCTACAATGTATTCCAACATCATAATCTGAGATCTCTAACTTGTAATCACTAAAGAATATCACAACATATAACATTCATTTTATAGTGTCAACAAAATGTCAAACCAAGGCACATGTGTGATTCATTTGAGACAATACCTCAAGTTGAATGGAAACCTGAAAATCTTAGGGCAGTTGGCTGAACCTCTTTCCTTTTCTAAACACAACCTCCTTCTCAAGGATGGAAACTCTCAATGGCCTGAAAATTTTACCTTTTGTCAGATGATGGAAGACTCTTAGGGGGCTCTATCCTGATTGCTGGATCCCATTCCCCGGGTGGAAGGACAATGACTTCATCTAGGAACTCGTCAATGCCAGCAATCAGGTCCTGCCTATCTTTTGCTTTATAAGCGATGTCATGGAACACCTAAAGAATAAAAAGAGATGTGCTGATCCAACAAGAGAGCTCTCCACATGCCTCACATCATGTAGAGCCTGAAGAATGCAATCCATAATCCACTTTAACATTACTATAACCATAGCCTCATATTTGTTATTGTTCAGCTTACCCCAAAATATTTTGGTATTCAGATTATGAACCCAAAGAATATAGGTAGAGGCATAAGAAAACAGCTGTGTTTCTTTTATATGATTTTTTTCTATCAATACCATAAAACAACATTGTCTTTCATCTCCCACTAGTATGCACCATTACTGATATAGTTGCGATGGAAGCCAGATGAAAATGGTTTAGAGAAATATACTGAAGATCATTCCCCAAAATAAAAACTACTGTGCCACACACCATTGCTTATAATTCAAGAAGGGTAAGTTCAAGCTGATTGTTAAGACTGAGTTAAGACTCAGACACTGCAGCTCTCAAACACACAAATAATGTTTGTTAAAGCAAAGGCCTTTAAGTAGGTGATCATCTGTCTATCTTTTAGCAAGGCAATAACTAAACCATCCAAGGCAGCAAATATGTCTTTTATGCAAATATCCAAAGAAGGAGCCTCCAGGTGTCCATAATCCTCTTTGTCAGTCGCTCCATTCCTCTACCCTGGCTGATGATCTGAAAGTCCTTTACAGGTAACCTAAGACTTTCATACCTCGTTAAGTCAAACTCTTTAGTCTTCAGGAGAGAACATGGCCCTTATTCGATACCCTTACTTATTCTTAAAGATCGCTACTAAGTCTCTTCTGCTCAATTAGAATTTTTAAAAGCTATCAAACAAACAACACCAATGGTCTGGGGGTTGTGGGGTTGAGGGGAGGGCAATACAAAGTGCCAGCATATCATCTGTAGTGGACACAGTTGGCCACAGCCTTATTTTCTCTTGCTATTTCCCTTAGTAGAGGCTGGAAAGTTGTCATTTTCCCAGCCTACCCTGACGATAAGGATGGGCAATTCTGACCCATGAGATTAAAAAAGAAGGGGGGTGGGGGGTAGCTCTTGAATACCTGTTAGAAGAGACAGACACAGCTAACACTTCCCTTCCTCCTTCCTCCTGCCTTGCATACAGATGACGTGACTGGAGTTGATGGTAGTAGCCATCTTAAGACCACAAAGCAAGAGCCTTGGCACTTGATTTATCATTAAGCAGTTAAATTAAACCAACTCCAGCAACCACCTACCTCCAAATTTCCTCATATGTGAACAAAATAAACCCTAAATTGTTTAAGTCACAATAAGTCAAATTTTCTGTCATTTGCAGCCTAAAGCATTTCTAATTGATACATCTTAGGAGGAATCATTGTTTTAAAGAAATCATAAATATGCAAAAATAAATGAAAGGACCCACTGAGACGCTTAGTTGCCTCAAGGGGAAAAAAACAGCATTGCTATTCATCAATGCTCCCAGATTAAGTAATCATCTGGTAATCACCAAATAGAACTACCATAGCTAAATACTCTATTCTCCACTTAACACACAGAGAAGCTAACATATCAAGCAATGACGCAAAAACAAAACATTCGGGAAAACAGTAAGCTACAAAGACGCAAAAGCAGAAATTAGTGCTCCTATATTCTCATAGTATTTCTCCTCCTATGAGACCAGTTTGGAGTTTCGTCATGTCTACAATGTGTGTAATGACATTCAAGCTATTAGGAGAGTATGGTCATAATTCCAACGTACTAGATGCTCTGCAGTAACAGTTGCTAATGCATTTTAGTATATGTATCATTCCTTCCCACAAGATAAGAAAACCACAGAAACAGGTACTTTCTGACACCTAAGGGAAAAAACACATTATCCATTTTATTATGCATTATTTTATAGAACCCATCATTTCTGAAACAATACAGTATATGGACACTTGAGTTTACAGAATTAATATATTAAACACTTTAAGAGATTAAGTTAATACAGTGTCTTGAGCCTTTTAAATAATATTTAACATACCTCAGTTTAGAGGAAGAAAGGAAAATATGACTTATTCTAACATAAAATTTATTTTTTGCAAACTATCAAATGCAAATGTCAGCTCATTTGCATGAACGACTGTACCTCATGTTTTAAGAAGGTTGGTAACTACATAATTCTAACTGAATAAATTGTGACAGCCAACTCGCAGTATGAAAACACAAGTAGGACATTCACAGATCACCATCTTCCCGATTCCTTACCTCGTCAGACATCAAGGTGGCAATGGCTCTGCCAATCTCATGGTAGGACTTGGCTTTCCCCTTAGGACCTAAGAGAATGAACAAGAACCTAATGGAAGAGGAAAGAAGCAAAGGCTATAACACACATTTCATCAAACTCAATACACATAACACTGAGACACATTTACCCTAATTCATAAAACGGTTAGGTCTAGAATTCACCTTTAAAACAAAGGTAATATTCTTGCTAATATGAAAGATAGTCTTTCACACTGTTGTGAAACACAAACTGTTTTTCATTTATTTGGAAGCAAGGGAGAATTTAGCACGAAAACCTGAGAAGCTTCTTCAAAGAGAAGGAAAGGTTCACTTTATGAGTCATTCAATCTTTCTTTTCTAAATTTTCTTCTCTCTCGCTTTCTTCTGACCCTCAGAATCTTTGGGGAAAACCCATTAAGCACAATAACAAGAAAGACTTAGTACATCTTCAGATTTCTCTGACTTTTCTTTACCCAATATGGGTGATGACAAATGATCCTCTCCATATTTTTAAGAAATATTTCTACTCAGAAGTGGCTGGGAGTCAGCAAAAAACGTCTTCTACAAGTAAGCCACATTCTGACAGCCAAAGTAAAGAAAGAAAAATATGAGAGAAATTCAAAATAAAGCACCATGCACAGCTAAAATTCTTTCATGGGCGTCAACAAGTTTCTTTTCCAATCTTGTTTTCTGGATAATGCACAAAGCTCTGTTCCATAGTAAGCAGGTCCTGAAACTCGCAATAATGAGCTTATCTCCACTTAAGTTCACCCCTTATCACGTTGGAAGGAATCCCTCACTGATCATAAGAACAAAGATGCATGTCTCAACTGGGGAGCAGGAAACCCGGTAAGTAAATGAATTTAAAAACATAGACAAAAGGCAACACTAGATAAATCCCTTCCTCGCTTATTTATGATCATGTCTAACCTAACGTGGAGATAATGAGGACAATAAAAATGATCATATCCAGGGCTTCCCTGGTGGAGCAGTGGTTGAGAGTCCGCCTGCCGATGCAGGGGACACGGGTTCGTGCCCCGGTCCGGGAAGATCTCACATGCCGCGGAGCGGCTGGGCCCTTGAGCCACGGCCGCTGAGCCTGCGCGTCCGGAGCCTGTGCTCCGCAACGGGAGAGGCCACAACAGTGAGA
This sequence comes from Platanista minor, assembly GCA_004363435.1. Lineage (NCBI taxonomy): Eukaryota > Metazoa > Chordata > Mammalia > Artiodactyla > Platanistidae > Platanista > Platanista minor. The sequence continues at coordinate 9,702 of RJWK010068356.1, forward strand.
GGCCCACGTACGGCAAAAAAAAAAAAAAAAAAAAAAAAAAAAAGATCATATCCTATGTTTGCACAGCTTTTTAAAGCCTGCAAAGCATTTCACATTCACACATCATTTAAACTCTTACTAGCCTCTGCAATAAGGACAGGTATCTTATTTCCATTTAATGGTGAAGAAACCTAGGTTCAAGGAAGTTATGGATGAGCCCAAAGACTGTCCCTAATAAATGACAAAGTAGATAGATAGGACTTCTTACCTCCTGTTTTTTTCAGCACATGGTTCTGCTTAATAATACCTACCCAACCTATATACCAGAGTTGTGACTTCACAGAGAAAAGCTAACCAACTATGACTTCCATACGTCACTCTGGGGAAAGATGTGTGGATACTTAGCTGAAGACAAGAAAACTTTGGTAAGATTTTATGGGACCAGGAATGGCTTAGGACTTTTCTTAGTAAAATTTTATTTTTTACTAACATTCCTATACCTCTCTTTAAATAAGAAAGGACTGATAGCAAGCACTCTTCAAGGTATTAGGGTCTGTTCCCAAATGCCCTTGAATAGGTAGGCTCCTTTTTTCATCATAAAATTCAATCCAAAGAGTGAAGAAAAAAAAACCAAATTGAGAATGTAAGAAGGTAAATCTGAAAGTTTGAATACCCAATTTTATACCAGAATAACCATAAAACCATTCAGTATTTATTTGCTTAGAAACCAGTTCTGGAGTGGAACGGTACACTTGCTTTCAAGTGTTATCACAGTAGAAGAAATAGCAAAAGCAATCAGCAAAAGTCTGCGAAAGTCTGTTCAAGTATGAAGGAAGTCATTATTAGAATTGGATTTTAGTTCTTCTAACTAGAACTTTTCTTCTTTTGAAGCTGGACCTAATTTATATACCACTACATACAGTATTATAAAGTGTTTTTTTATGGACAGTACAATGCATTTTTCTGAAGGGGCGGATCACTGATTTAAGTGCAACACCCGAAAAAAAAAATTTAACCACTACAGTAAAATATGAATCTCATTAAGAAACATCTACAGTGCTGGTCCCACGTCCCAATCCTATTTACCTGTCTACCAAGGGCCAGCTGTCAGGCAGGACTATAAGCCCATAGTTTTAGGCAGAAGAAGGCAGATGTTGTGCAGTAAGAGAAAATACATAACACCTGGATGCTTTACTAAATACCTTTTTAGCTAATGGATTTCCTTGGCTCGTCATTTTTAATTATTTCAATGTATCTAAATCCTAGTGTCTAAGTAGTACGTAATACCTAAAACCTTTCCAGAACCACTCTCTACCTCTTCCTACCTCGCCCTACTATCTCTATCATGATTATTTTACATTTAGAAATACACACTATAGAAATGCACATTTATCAACTGACACAGAAATTAATGATCAGGTTGACTAAATGGCAACAAAGCCAAAAGAGTGTCTTGTTAGAAAGTGAGGGAGATACTCTCAGTCATTAACAGTCCCCAAATAAAAACTTTGGCAGACAATGGGTAACTAGTCTAAGAACTGATAGAATAATGGATCCTCTAATTTAAATACTATAAGATGAGGGCATACATTTTTCTACAAGTTTTTACTCTGCTCTTTACTAAATAGTACCAAAGAATGAATGGCAGTAATAGACCAGTGGTGATCATAACATTTATTATAGCAATAAACCCAGCATATGAG
>RJWK010068357.1:0-11383 GCA_004363435.1 Platanista minor
AAAAAAAAAAAAAAAAAAAAAAAAAAAAAAAAAAAAAAAAAAAAAAAAAAAAAAAAAAAAAAAAAAAAAAGGCACATGCACCCCAATGTTCATTGCAGCACTATTTACAATAGCCAGGACATGGAAGCAACCTAAATGTCCATCAACAGAGAAATGGATAAAGAAGATGTGGTACATATATGCAATGGAATGTTACCCAGCCATAAAAAGGAACAAAATTGGGTCATTTGTAAAGATGTGGTTGGACCTAGAGAGTGTCATACAGAGTGAAGTAAGTCAGAAAGAGAAAAACAAATATTGTATGCTAACGCATATATGTGAAATCTAGAAAAATGGCATAGATGATCTTACTTGCAAAACAGAAATAGAGACACAGACATAGAGAACAAAAGTATGGACACCAAGGGAAGTGGGAGGAATTGGGAGATTGGGATTGACATATATACACTACTGATACTATGTATAAAATAGATAATTAATGAGAACATACTGTATAGCACAGGGAACTCTATTTAATGCACTGTGGTGACCTAAATGGGAAAGAAATCCAAAAGAGAGGGGATATATTCATATGTATAGCTGATTAATTTTGCTGTACAGTAGATACTAACACAACATTGTAAAGCAATTATACCCCAGTAAAAATTAATTAAAAAGTAATGCTTAGATTATCACCCAGTATGGTGAATTATTTTAATATATGTTTATTGAATGGAAAAATAAATGAGCAGATAAACTATATGTCATATGAGGCTGTTACACTGACAAAAAAAAAAGAATATATCCGTTGAATATAAACAAAAGAAAATGAGAAGGGAATCAAAATGTACCATTACAAAGAAATAATAAAACACAAAAGAAGGCAGTAATGAAAGAAATGAGGACCAAAAAAAAAAAAAAAAAAGCATAAGACAGACAACAACAAAATGGCAAAAGTAAGTTCTTCACTATCAGCAACTACTTTAAATTGTTAGAATGGTAAAATTTTATGTTATGTATATTTTACCACAATTTTTAAAAATCAGGGAAAAATATCACATCCAAGAGAGTGACTAGCTGAACTGAAATGGATAAGTACAGGAGTGATGGGAATCAAAGTTTATGAAATAGCACAAGAGATGAATATAACACAAAATCAGATTGGTGGAGGTAGTTGGAAGGAATTTGGATTTTTATTGCAGGAAAATAAGAATCAACTAGAAGTTCTTATGCAAAGGAATGACCTAATGGAATTGGTGTTTTAGGAAGATGGGGATAGTGTAGCAGGGGTCTGGTGAGGAGTGCTGTAGTGATGGCAGTTGAAGTCATGAGAGCAAATGAACCCCTGAATAAGTAGACAGAGGGAGAAAGATTGGAATCAAGATATCTTCTGCTCCTGAAAGAAACCAAGCATGGTCCTACTTCCGGGTCTTTGTACTTGCTGTTACCCCAGCACAATATTATCTTCCTCCACCCTCAGTTACCTACATGGTTCACTCCATCATTTCACTTGGGTGTCTGCACAAATGTCACCTTGTAAAGGAAGACTCCCATGAACATATCACCTAACATATCATTTGTCCTGCCTCCAGGACTCTCTATCACCACTGATTTTTTTTTTAAAGACTGTTCACATTGAGTGAGCCCTGAGTCAGGTCAAATAAAGATAAGCCCTGTATGGGGGGATTTACAGGAAGCTGTCAGGCAGCTCAAATATTGACAATTCCAAGTCTCTAAAACTAGGGCTTTATGGGGAACTTTTAAACCTATTTGCCTCCTCCAGTGGCTGCCAGGTTGCTGGTTCTCACAACTACCATAGTTGTGAAACTATTGATATTTTAAGGCTACCACTGAGCTGGGAAGAGGGGGATGGGAACAGAGCAAGTTTAAATACCATAAAGCTCATGGTTCCTACTGAGATTCAGCCATTTTTCTTGAGTAAATAGTTCTCGGATGTTGAAAGATTTTGGTTAATTTCCAGAGTTCTGAAAAAGTTGATTTTGAATATTTTTCTCGTGTTCTTGTTACTTTTAAGGAGGAGCAGATTTGTGGAAGTTCTTACTCTACCAGTCCAAAAGTGCTCTCTTATAGCTGTTTTAATCCTAAGCTATTTGTTGTACCAAACAGGGCCCATGTATCACCAAACCCATTATACATATATACCAGTCACAGACATATATCATATTAAGAACTACACACACACACACACACACACACACACACGCGCGCGCACAGTTTTCACTTCATTCTATCAACAGCCAAGTGGATTGGGATTAAAAAAAAGTACTTGAAAAGTCAGCTGCCTTCCTACCTGGGAATACCTTGAACATCTCATGCAGGTCAATAAATATGCAAACCATGAAAACCAGTACTGGCTCATGTGCCTCAGGGCTTAAAGATCATGATTGGCCTAATGAAAATAGACTGCAGGCTAAAGAGAATCATGAGGAGCTGCTAAAAAAAAGACATTCAGTATGCTAAAATTCCTCTCCGTTTTCTTCATGTTTATTTTTTCATAGCTGCTATGTTTGACGTGGTTTTGTAGAACATAGTTTCAAGCAATGTAAACATGTAACTACACTTCTCACTGTAGTATAGTTGTTTCCAATGCCTGCTTGATTTAATGTGAAGATGTTTTTTCCTGGCTTGAGTAGAATGCTTATTTTAATTCACTTTGGGGACACCCTGTTGGGTAGCATTTGAGCCTTCAGAGGAACTTGGCAAAAACATATATACATATATATCTATATATGTATATATCTTTCAGGCTTTCTTCTAAGATACATTTAGGCAGCTGGTCAGAGAAAAGACCCTCTTTAACAATCTGTAGTAGAGAAAAGGGGCCTTGAAAACCCTCATGCTCTGTTTGTGTTCCTATAAGTTACTGCCTTGAGGAAGAATGAATTCAGCCAATTAGGAGGGAGATGGCATGAATGGGGTGAGAAGTATTCTTCGAGCTCTTACAAACTATTTCCCTTCATACCGGTTTTGAACTCTTAGCAGTGCAAGACCTCTCTAAATTCTTCAAAATCTATCAATCACTCTTCCATAAAATGTAAAATATCTCGAGTTGGAAGAGACATTAGAGATCACATAGTCTTGTCCAATTTACTATTTAATACTTGAAATTCCACTATAATATGTCTGCCACTGGATTTTAAGCCTCTTTTCTCATTTCCAGTGATGGGGAAGCTTACTATCTCCTGAGACAAATTTTTCTCCCTTTGAATGGTACTGAACATTCATAAATTATTTTTTTTATATTGAGTTGAATCTAGTTTTCATGGAACCTACACACACACACACGTGTGCAATGATTCTGATTTACTCTTTAGAGAAATAAAGAAGGTATCTGAGTCCTCTTCCCATAGACAGCAGTTTTGTTCATCCAAGTCTTACCTTCTTCAAACAAAACATTACTTATTCTTTAACCACACCTCTCAGGCCCAGCCTGTTTCACTGTATTGTAAGTCCAAGTGTGTTGGTAAGTGTTTAACCAGCTCTCTGAAGGAGGGAATTTGGGGTGGGAGAATTCTTTGCAGCATTTGCCCATTATTTGTAGCATTTGCCAATTTCCCATCATGGCCTACCATGATGATGATTTTGGATGCAGAGATGTACATAATCACTGCTCATGAACTGGTGCAAGTCACCTCCAGCACACCACTGGTCTTGGCCCCCTTCTTTCCTGCTCAGGCCTTTGGAGTCAACTCTACAGAAAACATTTGATTTGCCTTGGACCAAACCTTAATCCAAGGAATATGGGATCATGTCAGCCATATATACATGTCCCACCTTCCTGTACAAAAGCAGACTTTCTGCATTCTCCATCCTTCCCTCTCTGTAAATGAGTAGAAATCCAACAGCCCCTAGCCAGATCAGAAAACAGTCAATTGGACATTTACAATGTCTTCATCATAAGATTGGCAACGAAATAGTGTGTTCTCTAGTGACCAGAAAGACTTAATGTGGCTCTCTGGACTCACATTACCTATATGTCATGGCCAATCTGCCACAGGAAGTTCTGTGTGAGTCTATAAGAGGAATTAGGTTTAGGGTATATATAATTCATTTCTGCTAAAGACATAGTTAATTCCATACACATCCTATTCTCTAGTCCTCGTTTTTCAGAAAGCAACTCTAAGCTTTCCATTATCTAGTCTGAGAACTCGAAACTCCAGCTTGCTGGTGTCAGTAACACAGACATGGCCCTCACTGCTGTCTGGGAAATAACAGGTCTATTTGGTCGGGTGTGCAATTGACTTTACTCTCTTACATGAAAGTCTTGATAGATCACCTTTTTTTTTTTTTTTTTAACATCTTTATTGGAGTATAATTGCTTTACAATGGTGTCAGTCTCTGCTTTATAACAAAGTGAATCAATTATACATACACATATGTTCCCACATCTCCTCCCTCCTGCGTCTCCCTCCTTCCCACCCTCCCCATCCCACCCATATATGGAATCTAAGAAAAAAAGAAGTGTTGTGAAGGGCCTGGGGGCAGGACAGGAATAAAGACACAGACCTACTAGAGAATGGAATTGAGGATATGGGGAGGGGGAAGGGTAAGATGTGATAGATCACCTTTTAAGACCCGCTTGACAACAAGTTTCCATCTTCCAGTGACTTTTAGGTGCCTTACTGAAAATGAAAAACAATGGCATTTTGTAAATAAATACACATCCAGGCGTTCAGAGGAGAATGGATCTGCCACAACAGAGGCTAGAGGCAAGGTTCTGCCTATGGTTTACCTTTCATTCCAGCTGCTTGGGAGATTGTGTTAAGCTCTCCTCATCTGGCCTCATGGCCCAGGGATCCTTGAGATTCAGTCTCTTTTGACTTTTCCTTGTCCTGCTGAAAGACAAACTGGTAGAAATAGGTAAAAAGAGATTGTTCTCAGGCAAGTAAGATTTTTCAGAGTTAAAACATAGCAATACACAAAATTTATTTACATCAGTGGTTCTCAGTCTTGCTCTACATTGAAATCATCTGCAGAGCTTTAAAAAGTATTGATGCTTGAATCTCACCCCCAGGGTTTCTGATTGATCTGGGGTGTGACCTGAGCATTAGGATTTTTAAAGCTCTACAAGTGATTGTATTACACAATCAAGCTTGAGAACTACTTATTTAGACAATTCCTTAATGTATTAGTTTTCCTATTGCTGCTGTAACAAATTACCACCAACTTCGTGATTTAAAATAACACAGATTTATTATCTTGCAGTTCTGGAAGTCAAAAGTCCAACATGGGTTCCGCTGGGCTAAAATCAAGGGCCAGGCAGAGCTGCATTCCTTCTGGAGGCTCTAGGGGTAATCTGCTTCCTTGCCAATCCAGCTTCTTGAGGTTGTGCCTGTATTATTGGGCTCGTGGCTCCTGTCCTCCATCTTCGAAGCCAGCAACATGGGGCCAAATCCTTCTCATGCTACATCACTCTGGTTCTCGCTCTTCTGTCTCCCTCCTCCTCTTCGAAGTACCTTTGTGGTTACATTGTCACACCTGGATGATCCATAATAATCTCCTCCTTTCAAGGTCAGTTAATTAGCAAACTTAATTCCATCTGCAATCTTAATTCTCCTTTGCCATCTAACCTAACTTATTCAGTTTCCAGGGAGTAGGATATAGACAGTTTGGGGGAGCCATTTATGTGCCTAACAGAATTGGGTCTCTCCTGGATCATCTATAATAATTCTGCATGCAAGGTGGAGGGAGAGAATATATACCAAAAGGAAAATACCCAAATCCATTTTGTGTCTGTCTTTGGAGCATCTGAAGAGAGACACTGTCACACATTTATGCTCAGGTGCTCATTTACATATATATATATATATATATAGTCAATAAACACGTTGGGCAGAGCCTCATACACACTAGTCACTAAATGAATGTTCAATGAATGCATGGATGGATGAATGGCTGATACTCTTTTTGAATGTGCATTTCCTCAAGTTTTCCATACTTCTCTGTCTTGAGTTACCTGTGCCCCAGTAAAAAAGGCTATCATTGTCCTATCAAGCTCAAACTTTTTCTATGACACAGTTTGAGTAAAGAGAAATTTAGAGGTTGGGTATGTATCCAGACTAGGGGTAGAATCCTCAGTAGCAAGGCCAAATGAGAACAATAGCTACAGCAAAAAAAAAAAAAGAGTGGCTAATGCCTTCTGGGCCTCATCAGAGGACAACTGCATTCAGGGATGCACCTGATATCTCCTTCTACTGGTGTCAGAAGTGAAGATAGTACTGGATGCTCCATAGTGTCTTGAAGGTTTAATAGATCAGTTAGTCAAATGCTATAAAACAAAATTCCTGAAAGTTAATAACATGAAGCAGTTTTTTGTTTGTTTGTTTTTTTGTGGATTAAGCCATCCCCATTTGGCTCCACTCGAGAACTGCAGCTCCAAGTCCTTGCAGACCCATTTCTACCTAGGTCAATCTTCATCTCACATCTGTCTTTCTAGCTCGAAGAATTTGGCTTTCCCACATGGTTCAAATGTTCATGCTCTTTAGATCATGAGAATGTGGTCATTTTAATGGGGGTCTAGAGACCCTAATGCTAATTCAAATGCCAGTGAATGACCTCTGCTTCTGTCAGGGTTCCTAACTGTGTGCTCATTTCAGAACCTGGGGTTGGGGCAATGTATGCAAAAGCTTACTGCAATGCTAAAGGGGGAAAAATGGCAGACACCAAAAGCTTTCTGACTGTAATTCTTTGTGCATGCCTGTGACCTCTCCTCCAGAACTCTCAGGGAAAAACTTTGCAGGGATTAGGGACCACAGTCAGCAAAACGGGGGTTATTCCTTTGTGACACTGACAACTCACTTTGCCAGTCTGAGATTCGACTCTGTTGCTTCCATAACATGCTTTTGATGGGTACCACTGTATCTGCTGCCATAGTTGCTTCTGCCAGGCCCTGCTCTGCTTCCACTAGGACTGCCACTTGGAGTCGTCAAAGCACCAAAGCTGCATGGAATTCTATGGTGAAGTGAAGGAGATGATCCTCCCATTTTATTTACACTCTGTTAAAGGGATGTTGAGTTAGTGACACAGCTGAATGACAGATGCCACAGTGTTCTCCATATCAGCTCTCCTCTCCCACACTAAGGATAGACAGTTGAACCAAGCTTGCAAGCCTAGCTTTCTCTCCAGGTGGGATGAATTCTCCCAGGAAATTTCCTGGTCCCTCACGCAAGTAAACTCATGTGCAAGGATACATCTGAAACCTAGTCATGGTCATAGTTTAAACTCAGAATGGGACCTTTTGCTATATAAGGTTGATCTTTAGGGCCTTCCCAACTATCACTAATCAGTGAACAGTCTCTCCAGAAGGAAAATAAAAGCTTAAAAGAAGACCAGGAGGGGAATTGAGATCTTGGCCTTGCTAACACTTGGGTCCCATCCCTAGGTAAAGCCTACACCTTTTCTTCAACTATCACCAGTAGATTCAAGGGTTTTTAGCAAAGATCACATATCTCAATTATTTTCAGGCAGCCAGGAGATTTTTTTAAATCAGAGATTCTGGGAAAGAAGTCTTGAACTGTGATAAGTAAAGTAAGGAAGGAGAATTACATCAGAGAAAATGGATACATAGAAATACAAATACTTCTTTTGAGTCCATCTACACGTGGATCTAGAGTCTCAAAGCACTTCTGAGGAGAGAATAAGTTGGTGACAGGTCAAATAATTGGTTTTAGAGTTTAAAACAGTTAATTATTTTGCAATTAACGAGTTAGCATTGAGTTGCTTGCTTTTAAAATACCTAGCTGCTTGAAGAAAATAAACTGTCATTTGTGCCCTTTTCCCCCAACTTGTTGGAATATATGTGAAGACAAAGAGTAAATTATTTTCCTAAAAAGTAAGAAAAATTCGTGGATTCAGAGTAATTGACTGTAATACGGAAATATCGGGACAGGATCATTCAGAAGGAGAGGATGGGAATCAAAATCCATCATTTTAGAATTTGTGACTATGAACCACATATACAAAAGTGGACCCTGAAACATGGGCATTACCACCAGCTTTCTGGGTGCTTCTACCTTGCAATGCCTGATTGAAGGTCATAAGTTTGATGAGCTGAGTTTTTAATTTTTTAAAGAAGAAAATAACTTTCTCATAAAAAGACAGAAGGTATAGTAATTTAAAGGTCAGATTGGATTTAGATAGACCTGGCTTCGAATCCCTTTTCCACCATTTACTAGCTGTACGACTTTGCAACATTTCTGAGCATGCGTGATAGGGAAGGATAGCGACCCACCAAAGTTTGTATTCCCCCTTCCTTAGAGTACAATTGTTACAGGGAAGTAACCACCTAGCCATATTTTCCTGCCCTTCTTGCATCTAGATGAGGCCATGTGATTAGTTTTCACCAAGGGAATGGAATCCGAGGCCCTAGCGTATAGCCAAGGCACAACATGGAAGGATCCAATGTTCTCGAAACATCTCATGGAGGAAAGCTACCCACTAACCAAGAATACCCACCCTGGGCTGTTACATGAGTAAGAAATAAACTTCTATTGTGTTAAGCTACTGAACTTTTCAGGTTCATTTGTTGCAGTGGTTATAGTCTCCCTATGCATGTCTGATGCCCCATCTCTAAAATGACACTACCTGTACGTGCATGCTACTGGATTTGTTATCTAAGGTCATCCGAGAGAGCTATGTGGAGCGAGAGATGTATATAGAGGATTTTGGTATGTTGGCAAAGGCTAGTTTACACACAGGGGTTAGAAAGAAACGGGATGGGCTGCTTAGGGAAAAAACCAGATTAGCAAGCAGACTGAAATAATAGTTTCTACATCCAAATGTAAGCTTTAATACAACCAGCTGTGACTCTGGACAAATCGCTTCACTTCTCTGTGCCTCAGTTTTATCATTATTATTATTACCATTATTACAATGTACACGTATAGAAATGGAGATGCCAAGACGACAGAAAAGAAGATAAGGCTCAGAGCCAAATGGTCTAATCACAGCCAGACTCTGCCCCGGTCGGTTTCATCATCAAAACTAGGTCATTTAGTATCTCTGGGTCTCAGTTTCCCCACCTCTAAACTGGGAATAGGATCTACCCCATCTACAGCGTGGTTGGCTATATTCAAGAGAAGCAACTTTTGTGAGAAAGGGTTCTTTAAAATATAAAATGTTATTTTAGAGTTTGGACCACCCAGTAGTCAGACTGTTTTTAATGTACATCCAAAAGCAACACTTGAGTGCCTCCACATGCCAATGAACATGGTACATGGGATCAGTCAGTGCTGGAGACTACCCACTTAGCCTAATATTGGATGCTACTGCAATAAACACCTCTGGAACCTCTCCTAGGGATATAATAAAACTAGTATCGGGCTTCCCTGGTGGCGCAGTGGTTGGGAGTCCGCCTGCCGACGCGGGGGACGCGAGTTCGGGCCCCGGTCCGGGAAGATCCCACATGCCGCGGAGCGGCTGGGCCCGTGGGCCATGGCCGCTGGGCCTGCGCGTCCGGAGCCTGTGCTCTGCAACGGGAGAGGCCACGACAGCGAGAGGCCCGCGTACCGCAAAAAAAAAAAAAATAAAACTAGTATCATTGCTTTACATCAACACCTCTTTTCAAAACAAACTTAGTATTACCCAGCTTAAGCACACATCTCACTCACTAGACTTGACCCTCGGTGATTTCCGACTATTTCCAGAATCAAATCTACCTTCACAGAAAGAAGAGTTGTTGCTGGATGTGTCCCTGCAACTAAGGCAGTTCTAAAGGAGGTGCTGCCCCATTGTTTTTTGCAGTTTAGTACAATCTCAAAAATTATACTTTGCATACTAAAGGACTCTCACAATGTTTTTTTTTTCCCTGAGTATCACCAATGATCATGGTAAGTAGTTTCATACTGAACCAAATTCAGAGATGTGCACACTGAGTCCCAGAGAAGCTCAGTGACTTAGGCCTGGTCACATGTATGATGAGCAGAAGCTGGATGCAATTGAAATGGTTTTGCTTGGAAATAAGTGTATATCACCTATCTTGAGGGAAGAAACAGTCTTTTGGTTGCAAATGATGCTTATTTACAGGTCATTTGCCAGTGACAGCCTTGCCTCAGCTGAGATGACAGTGACTAAACTAAGAGAATGATACCTTAAGGATGGAGAGAAGTGGATGAAACTAGAATCAATAGAACTTGCTACAAAATTCGCTGTGGGAACTAGAGGGTTTTTATAAAAAAGGCATTTAAGAAGATCCCAGATTGGAGGATATCTACTGCTTTATTGATCCAGTAGCCCCCTCCATGCTTCTGGGAATTGTCCCTCAGGCTACCCCAACTTTGCGTCCCATCTGCTTTCTTCTCACGTGACTCTCCTCCACAGGACACATAGGAATGCTCTGGGGGTGAGTCTCTGGTCCAGCTTCACCAATAAGGTCCCTTTATCTCAATTTCTGGGCTTCTTTTGAAGAGAATTCAATCACTCCCCGAGTAGCTATATAATTTGTAATGCTATAAAGCAGAGCTGTCCAATAAAAATATAGTGCGAGCCAAGCCTGTAATGTTAAATGTTCCAATTGCCACATTAAGAAAGGAAACAGACTATGGCGTTTGGAGGGTCAACAGTGATCACACGTCAGCTGCTGGAAAGAGCTGCATTCTCGTTTCAGGCTACCATCAGAAAAGCTAAGTTTGCTGAATTGTGAGGATCAGAAGATCTGATCATGACTGCAGAACATCCCTGATTACAGAATCTTGGGTTGTGTCTCCCACCTCATCTCCAGACATCCCAGAAGATCTGTAAGATTCCATCTGGGAAAACACTAGGAGTTTTTGGAAGGGAAAGAAGGAAGAGGATTTACATACACCAGAAATACAGCTACACGTGGAACACCTGCTGCAGAAAACCTACCGAACGCTGGCAGAAGACCTCAGACCTCCCCAAAGGCAAAAAACGCCACACGTACCTGGGGAGGGCAAACAAAAAACCGCTAAAAACAGAGACAGAGGATAGGGACGGGACCGGCACCAGTGGGAGGGAGCTGTGAAGCAGGAAAGGTTTCCACACACTAGCAAGCCCCTTCGCGGGCGGAGACTGCGGGTGGCGGAGCGGGGAAGCTTCGCCAGGGCGAGTGGGGCCGGGAGCTGAGGCTCGGGCTTCGGTCGGAGCGCAGGGAGAGGACTGGGGTTGCAGGGTAAACACAGCCTGCAGGGGGCTAGTGCACCACGGCTAGCCGGGAGGGAGTCCGGGAAAAAGTCTGGACCTGCCGAGGAGGCAAGAGACTTTTTCTTCCCTCCTCTTTGTTTCCTGGTGCACGAGGAGAGGGGATTAAGAGCGCTGCTTAAAGGAGCTCCAGAGACGGGCGCGAGCCGCGGCTACCAGCGCGGACCCCAGAGACGGGCCTGAGACACTAGGGCTGCTGCTGCCGCCTCCAGGAAGCCTGTGTGCG
>RJWK010068358.1:0-11383 GCA_004363435.1 Platanista minor
TAAACCCACACACATATGGTCACCTTATCTTTGATAAAGGAGGCAGGAATGTACAGTGGAGAAAGGACAGCCTCTTCAATAAGTGGTGCTGGGAAACTGGACAGGTACATGTAAAAGTATGAGACTAGAACACTCCCTAACACCATACACAAAAATAAGCTCAAAATGGATTAAAGACCTAAATGTAAGGCCAGAAACTATCAAACTCTTAGAGGAAAACATAGGCAGAACACTCTATTACATAAATCACAGCAAGATTCTTTTTGACTCATCTTCTAGAGAAATGGAAATAAAAACAAAAATAAACAAATGGGATCTAATTAAACTGCAAAGCTTTTGTACAGCAAAGGAAACCAAAAACAATATCAAAAGACAACCCTCAGAATGGGAGAAAATATTTGCAAATGAAGCAACTGACAAAGGATTAATCTCCAGAATTTATAAGCAGCTCATGCAGCTCAATAACAAGAAATCAAACAACCCAATCCAAAAATGGGCAGAAGACCTAAATAGACATTTCTCCAAAGAAGATATACAGACTGCCAACAAACACATGAAAGAATGCTCAACATCATTAATCATTAGAGAAACGCAAATCAAAACTACAAGGAGATATCATCTCACACCAGTCCGAATGGCCATCATCAAAAAATCTAGAAACAATAAATGCTGGAGAGGGTGTGGAGAAAAGGGAACACTCTTGCTCTGCTGGTGGGAATGTGAATTGGTACAGCCACTATGGAGAACAGTATGGAGGTCCCTTAAAAAACTAAAAATACCACTACCATATGACTCAGCAATCCCACTACTGGCCATATACCCTGAGAAAACCATAATTCAAAAAGAGTCATGTACCAAAATGTTCATTGCAGCTCTATTTACAATAGCCAGGAGATGGAAGCAACCTAAGTGTCCATCATCAGATGAATGGATAAAGAAGATGTGGCACATATATACAATGGAATATTACTCAGCCATAAAAAGAAATGAAATGGAGTTATTTGTAGTGAGGTGGATGGACCTAGAGTCTGTCATACGGAGTGAAGTAAGTCAGAAAGAGAAAGACAAATACCGTATGCTAACACATATATATGGAATCTAAGAAAAAATGAAATGTCGTGAAGAACCTAGGGGCAAGATGGAAATAAAGACACAGACCTACTAGAGAATGGACTTGAGGATATGGGGAGGGGGAGGGGTAAGCTGTGATAAAGTGAGAGAGTGGCATGGACATATGTACACTACCAAACCTAAAATAGATAGCTAGTGGGAAGCAGCCACGTAGCACAGGGAGATCAGCTCGTAGCTTTGTGATCACCTGGATGGGTGGGATAGGGAGGGTGGGAGGGAGGGAGATGAAAGAGGGAGGAGATATGGGAACATATGTATATGTACAATTGATTCACTTTGTTATAAAGCAGAAAGTAACACCATTGTAAAGCAATTATACTCCAATAAAGTTGTTAAAAAAAAAAACTTAAATTGTGTAATCCAATGATATTTTCAGGAATTATTTTCCTATTTTTTAAAACAGTCACACTCAGAGAAGAAATATGCATTTTTTAAATATTATAGATTTTATTTTTTCCCTGGTTTTAAAAGCAAAGTAAAATGTTTAAAAATACAAGTAAATATAAGAAAAAGATATCTCTAATTACCAAGTGTGTTAAATGTGTTTCTTTAAGCTGCTTGTTTTTTGCTCAGTAGCAATTAAAAAGTTATCAAATAGGCAATACAAGGTGAACACATTCTGTGCAAATGCAGTTTAACTGTACTCAGATTCTAGAAAATAACTTCCTTAAATGGAGAATGAAATAGGGATTTTGTTTCTTAGCGATCACCTAAACTGAGTGCCACTTAAAAATCGATTGCCTAATGATAACCAGGATTTAATTATAAATACAATTGCCAAGTGTAAAATACAAAAAGTTCAAAGTTGTATTATTTTTTAGTGAATGTAAAAATATATCAGGTGTCAATATTGTTTCATAATAAAAAGCTACCAGGCATTAACTGAGTTTAAAGTTCTGTTATATTTAAGCAGAGGGAAGGTTCAAGGCATTTTTAAATTGCTTGTTAAGGTACTTTTCCTCTGTAAGACAGAGGCTTGATGATTCATTTATTACTTCATCCTTACATTTTCAGACCTCCCAAAGAAAAGGTTCTCTTTTCACGTAACTGTGGGAGTATTTTTCTGTGGGGAGGGACCATTAAACAGAAGATTTCAAACTAGGTTAAAAAATGATAGCTGCCACTGGAAGTTTATAAAACATTTTAACACAGTAACTTATATGTCATTATTTTAAATTTACTAGTTTCTTATCTAAAGTTGAGAGATGAATCATCTGTATAACAAAGGTTCAATTTAATCAATATGATGCTTTAAGATCTCAAATCTATAGTTTTTTTAAGTTTCTGTGAATATTATGACTCCAACAAAGCCTATAGTGAAGATGATTTATTTATGTTTACATTTTTCAGGACTATCACATTAAAAAGTGTTATTTACCAGAGTAATTCTCTTTATTTCCACTAAGGAGTATAGTGACCTGCTTCTACATTAAATGACCCAAGATTTTGTTACCATCTTTGTTAATATTGCTTAAGGTTTTTAAAAATTCACATACAATAAAATCGAATTGTGTGTCTGTTTGCATGTGTACAGTCCTACAAATTTTAACACTACTACAATCAAAAAGTTTCCTTCACCCAAGACAGCTTTGTCTTGCTATGTCTTTTTACTCTCATCCTCCCTTGACCCAGCCTCTGGCAAACAGTAATCTATTCTGCATCACTATAGTTTTGTCTTTTAGAAAATGCTATACAAATGAAATTATTAAGTATGTATCTTTACAGACCAGCTTTTTCACTCAGCATAATGCCCTTGAGATCCATCCCAATTTTTTGTATCAATATTTCAGTCATTTTTTGGCAGAGTGGAATTTTATTATATGGCAGTTTCACCATTTGCTTTTCAATTGAAGGGTTTTGCTTTGAGCCCTGTTTGGGGTGATTATGAATAGTCACTATATAAATGTGTATCTGGGTTTTGTGAGAATTTAAGTTTCAATTTTTCTATGGTAAATACCTAAAAATGAAATTGCTGAGACATACGGTTAAATTTGTAACACTTAAAAGAAAATGTCAAATGTTTTCGATAGTGGCTGTACCAGTTTGCATTCCCAGCAGTAATATATGAGAGATTCAGGTGCTCCACATTGTTTTCATCATTTGGTACTGACAGTATTTCTGCTTCTACCCATCCTAATAGATATGTAGTAACAGTTCATCACGGTTTTAATTTACATTCCCTGTTGGCTAATAATGTTGAGTATCTTTTGATGTGTTTTGCCATTAACATATTCCTTTTAGTGAAGTGTCTGTGCAAGTTCTTTCCCCATTTATAAATTGGGTTTTAAAAAATGTTGACCAAAGCACTTAAAAGTAAAAATTCATTTTTAAAAACTAAAAAGAAAGAGAAATTAAAAAAAAAAAAAAGGAGCTAGATCAGCCTGAGCACACGTGATCGTGGACCCCAGTGTGTGTGTGTGTGTGTGTGTGTGTGTGTGTTAGAAAACTTTAATGTAGTAAGATTCAGAGGAATCTTAATCTAAATTCTTCCTTTTAAAGATGATCTGAAGATCATATAAATTAAACAGCTTATCAAAAGTCAATAATTCATTGTAAGAGCTAGAACAGACATTTAATTCTCACTACTCTCTTATTCTATTTAACTTTACACACACTTCTTTGTATGGAAAGAAGAACTATACACCTAAGAAATATTCTAAACCTCACAACAAAGTGGATATTGTGAAAGTTTATCAAAAAGATAACATTAATATTAAGGTGACCTTAAAGATGTTTGGTGACAACAGGAGAATAGTTTAAAAATAATTTAATTTGTTGTACAACAAATGGCTGCTCTGTTAAAGTGTTTGGTCTTTATGAAGATAAATGAGACATACAATCTTTTAGAGTGCCATGGGGCAAGACAAATTTAATTTACCTTATAAGAACCAACAGAAGTTTGCTATTTTAGAAAACATCCTTTATAGAACTGTAGCTTGTTCATTTTCATACATTTTCTTGTTTAAAGTCACCTCTTAATTTTGAGAAGGACATAGAAGCTTAAAAGACAAAAATTAAGGAACTAGAAAGCAGTAACTATTCCAAGCCTTAGTTTATATTCCTAAACACTTTCCACATTTTGTGGAAGATTGGCTACAATCCATATGCTGTTGAATTAAGGCAATTTTGCATTACAAATTACATTCTAAAGAGGCAAGTTTAGTTTTGAAGAAGTTCTGAATATCGAAGTTTATGCAGTGACTTTGGCTGTATCATATTGCCAGACACCGAGATGGAAACCTTCCATTTATGCCCCCTCTCCAGATGCAGACTCTATTTCTCCCTACCTGGGTCTGTTTTCTGAGAAGCTGAGGTGTATAGCTTGCATGACAAGTATCCCTTGTTCCTTCTCTTTTCCTATGATCCAGCCAAAACAGAGTACAAGAAGATTAGACTGTGGGAGAGTGAGGTCAAGAATTTATTCCTCTGGCTCACTTTTAAGAAGTTGCTGAAGGCTGGCTATGCCTTCCCACCTTCTGTCAGATAATACTCTCCATACAGACTTCTCTCTCTTGGATGTGGTAACCACTCCCTCTCACGACACCTTCAGGTCTAGAAATGGTTCCTGAATATTACTAACTTGGGAATTGCATTATTATTTATGGTTTTCTTATTGCCCAAACCTTGTGGATATTACCTTTACTAAACTGTCTCCAAATTGTACTAATTTAAAAGTGTCATCTCTTTTTGCTGGGACCTTGACTGATAAAATGTCATTTTCAAATATCATATAAAATTTGATACAAACAAAAATGCAACTTATATAAAAATAATGAAGCACAATAATAAAATAACATGAAAAAGTGAACCCATCACTCAGCAAAGAACTAGAAAATTGTCACTGTCATCACACGAACCTAGACATGCCTTGTACCTTCTTCCCTGTCTCCACCATCTGAACTTTAAACAGCTTTATTGCAGCATTCATGCTATATATTTATAAACAATACATTGTTTTCCTTTGCCTGATTTTGAGGTTTCTAAAAACGATACTCTATTTATATCATGCTTCTTAAATAATATTTATTTTCAAAAAAATTTCTGTGTTGTTGCATGTAGATTTTTGCTTCTATTTTGAGCACTATTGTGAATGCTAAGGATTACCTGTGTACATGTTATCTAGGGACTATGTGTAAAATAATTCTCCAAAGTATATATTCTCTAGAGGAAATACTGGACATGGTATACAAATGTTGAATTTCAAAACATGGAGACAAAATTATTTCCAGAGAATTTATGTCAACTACTACAGTACAAAATAATTTTTATATCTGAATATGTTCAGTAAAATAACAAAAAAGGAAAAGAAAGATAATATAACATATACAGGACAAATTTGGATTATAAACAAAAATATAATGATACTTGATTAAACATATATATATATATTATATATATATAATTAGTAACTATATAACATGCAGCATGTAATTAATCTTATTGATATTGTACATGATAGTGAGGTTAGCTCTACCAGTTACCTGTTGAATTATTCCAATTACATTTACTATGATTACTGATACACTTGTATTTTCTCAATTACTCTCTTCTTCTGTGTATTTCCCTATTTTTCTGTGGTGTTTTTTTCTCTCCTTTTTACCCTTTAATATAATTCAGTGGGGGGACCTAATTAAACTTAAAAGCTTTTGCACAGCAAAGAAAATCTTCAAAAAATACAAAAAAGACCACCTATGGAATGGGAGAAAATATTTGCAAATGGTATGAGAGATAAGGGACCTATATCCAAAATATATGAACAGCTCAAACAATTCAACATCAAAAAAACAAAACAAAAACAAAAAACCAAATAACCCAATTAAGAATGGGCAGAAGAACTGAATAGACGTTTTTCCAAAGATGATATGAAGATGGCCAACAGGTACATGAAAAAATGCTCAACATCACTAATCATCAGGGAAATGCAAATTAAAACCACAATGAGATATCACATCATGCTTGTCATAATGGATATCATTAAAAATGACACAAATAACAAATGTTGGGGAAGATGTGGAGAAAAGGGAACTTTTTGTACACTTTTGTGGGTGCAACCACTGTGGAAAACATTATGGAGGTTTCTCAAAAAACTAAAAATAGAACTAACATATGACCCTGCAATTCTACTCCTGGGTATATATCTGAAAAAAACAAAAACACTAACTTGAAAAGATATACACACTTCAACGTTTATAGCAGTATTATTTACAATTGCCAAGATATGGAGGCAAATGAAGTGTCCATCAACAGATGAATGAATAAAGAAGATGTAGTATATACAACAGAATACTACTCAGCCATAAAAAAGAATGAAATTTTGGCATTTGCAACAACATAGATGGACTGGAGGGTATTATGCTAAGTGAAATAAGACAAAGACAAATACTGTATAATGTCTCTCATATGTGGAATCTAAACAATTACAAAAAAGAGGCAGACTCACAGATATAGAGAACAAATTACTGGTATCCCGTGGGGAGAGGAAAGGAGGGAGGGGCAATATAAGGGTAGAGACTGAGAGGCACAAACTATTATGTATAAAATAAGCTACAAGGATATATTGTGCAACACAGAGAATATAGACAATATTTTATAATGACTATAAATGGAGTATAAGCTTTAAAAATTGTGAGTCACTATATTGCACACCTGTAACATATAATATCGTACAACTATACTTTACTAAAACTTTTAAAAATAAATTAAAAAATAAAATAGGAAATAAAATAATTCAGCTATATTTGCTTGTTTGTTCTTGTTCTATTTTTATTTCTCTACTTCTTTGGCCATCATACAAACTTTAGCAATTACATATTGATGATTACTTTCAAGTTTATGATGCATATCTAGTAAAATTTAAGGTTAATAATTTCATTCTCCCATGGCCTTAAAACATTTTATTTCAAATCCTTCTCTCCCATTTTACAGGTGATTCTTACCTAATATTTAACTTTTTTAAAAGAAATTTTACACATATTATTGTAATTTCTATAAAGTAGTAGTTGTAGTAATATCAGTATCTAACACATATGCAGCTTTCTATGCATCAATCACATACTGTAGTCTGTTTAGTGATTTCATCCTCACAAAACCCCTCTAGAATAAGCTATTATTATTATTATTATTATTTATTTTTTTATTTTTTTTGTGGTATGTGGGCCTCTCACCATTGTGGCCTCTCCCGTTATGGAGCACAGGCTCCGGACACGCAGGCTCAGTGGCATGGCTCATGGGCCCAGCCACTCTGTGGCATGTGGGATCTTCCTGGACTGGGGCACGAACCCGCATCCCCTGCATCGGCAGGTGGACTCTCAACCACTGCGCCACCAGGGAAGCCCTAGAATAAGCTATTATTAACCTTCATTATACTGGGGAGGAAGCTGAGGCACAGCGTAGATAAATAACTTTATTCATGTTAATAATATAATGAGTACAAGAGGTGACTTAAAAATCAGACTGTTTAGGCACATAACGTTTTTTGGTTTTTTTGGTTTTTTTGGTTTTTTTTGTGGTACACGGGCCTCTCACTGTTTTGGCCTCTCCCGTCGCGGAGCACAGGCTCCCGACATGCTGGCTCAGTGGCCATGGCTCACGGGGCCAGCCACTCTGCGGCATGTGGGATCTTCCCGGACTGGGGCACGAACCCATATCCGCTGCATTGGCAGGCAGACTCTCAACCACTGCGCCACCAGGGAAGCCCCTCATAACATGTTTTTAATTATTACGCTGCACAGTAGATAATATGTGTTTAGATTTACCTCCATATTTATTAATTATTCTTATTTGTTTACATTTATTACTGCAATTTAAAACTTCCTTCTAGAATCATTTGTGTTCTCTCCAAAGACATTTTTTACAATTTATTCCAGCTTAGGGCTGTTGCTGTTAAAATCTCTCAGGTTTTGTTTACCAGAATATGTTGTTCTTTTATTTCAACTGTTAAAGAAAGTTTTGCAGGTTATTTTATCTCAATGCTTTGAAGATATTACTCCACTTTCTTCTGACTTCTATATTTGCTGCTGAAAATAATATTGTCAGTTTAATTGCTATTCCCTTCTCTCTGGTCATGTCTAAGATCTTTTCTTTGTCTTTCATGTGTTTTAGGTCATTGATGTTTCATTACAATATGCCTAAAGGTGGATATCTTATTTGCATTGCTTGCAACTTATTGGTCTTAACTGCATTTGAAGTTTGTATTTTTCAAACGTTTTGTAAAGTTTCCATCCACTATCCCCTCAAATAATAGTTTTTCTTATTTTCTTTATTCTTTCCTGAAAATCTACTTTGATGTATGTTACACTATCTTATTCTGTCTCTTTTGTTAATCTCTTTTTTTATCTTTTTCCATCTTCCTGTGTCTTTGAGCTGCAGTATCAGTAATTTTTTTCAGTATATCTTCCAATTTACTATTTCAATTTCAGCTGTCTTGAAACTGTTATTTAAATAATTTGTTAATTTTAAATTTAAATCATTACCTTTAAAATATTCCATTTAGTTCTTTTACAAGTCTGTATGGTTATGTTTTAGTCTTTGCTTCTTGCTTATTTTCGTATTTCCAGTTTTAATTACTTTAACCATTTCACATGCAGTGATATTATATACTGTATTAATCCTAATTTATGAAAGTTTTGGGGATAAGAATTTGTTATTTAGGTGTTTATTACTTTGTAATTTTTGTCATTCTATGCTTAGTTATCCTGGATTTAAATCTTCTACTTAGTAGATTTTGAGCTATTGAAAATGTAAATTGAGTACCTACACTGAGCAAGCTTTCACTAGAATTTTCTTTTCCTTTTAATTCTGCTTTTACCATCACCTATTATCAGAAAGATGCTGGTGTAGGCCAGGTGTCCCAGGATCAGCTCCAGAACTCTGAGGCTTGCCAAAGCTTACTCTCTTAATTGCAATGTTGTAAATATTTTCCCTCAAGGTAATTCCACTATATTTTTAGTTTCATATATTTATCTTCTTAGAGATCTACTTTGTTCCCTCTGAATCAAGCTACACAAAAATTAGAATGTTATACAAATATGGTTGTATTTTAGCATGCATTTTCTTTATTTGGTTTGCATGCTGCCCAACACATACCATTTTGAAAATACACCTGTACAAATATTTCATATTTTAATACTAATAACTAGTCTTATTACTTGAAAATCCTTATCTGACATTTTTGTGTTCATTTATTTATCTAATGTCAGACATCAGGATGTGGAGTAAATCATAAAAATGTAAATAAAACAAACATTCTACTGTAATAAATTAAGCACTTCTTTCTTTGTGCTAAGTTTCATCTATTATTTTGGGGAAGATTGCATTTTTAGGAACTATAGGTAAGTAGAAACACAACAGAAGATATTACCAACTAATAGGTATAGTTGGAGTGTCTAAATAATTTTAGATAATCTAGCGGATACAAATTCCTGGTAATTTTGGAGGAATAACATTTTTTATAATCGTCCTTCAGAGCTTATGATATTGGCCCAAGGGAAGAGTATAATAAGAGTTTATTGCTAAATACCTAAAATTTCATCTTCCTATAGCATAAATGGGAAATAAACATTATTTCTAAAATAAAATATAAAATTGAAACATGAATGATTTTTTTTTAATTTACCATGATATTACCTATTTATTTTTCAAATGCATCTATAGAAAACCTTATTTTGGTAGTACTCTGAACAGAGATAGATGCTTTTCTGGTCATAACTATTGGATGTTTATGAGAAGAAGGAGCCTTTTAATTTACAATTCTTCAAGAAATTGGGTTAGAATCTAATTGAAAGCAATGGCATATGTGTTGTTTTGTAAATTCATTTCAGTATCTGAGAAAATAGATTAGCTATATTATTACTTATATGTATTGCTTATGTGGCAAGAATTGGGATTTTACATTTCAGTCCTACTTTGTGAAAATGTTTTATGTCTGAATTTGTTCAGCAAAATAGCAAAAAAGGAAAAGGAAAAAAATATATAATATATATATAAGGCAGGACCAATTTGGACTATAAACAAAAATATAATAAAGCTTGATTAAACATATATATGTTTAATATATATATACCAATTATATATATAATTGGTAACTATATCTCATGTAGCATATAATTAATCATCTAATTCATATTGTACATGATAATGAGGTTAGCCCTACTGGAAATCAGGTCATACAACTGCCTCTCTTAT
Organism: Platanista minor; assembly: GCA_004363435.1. NCBI lineage: Eukaryota > Metazoa > Chordata > Mammalia > Artiodactyla > Platanistidae > Platanista > Platanista minor. The sequence continues at coordinate 10,315 of RJWK010068358.1, forward strand.
TCTCTTATGATTTGAGAACTAATGACAGTTTCTCTCTCAAGTGTATCATTCATTGACTGTTTTGATTCATAATAGCTCAATGATACAGATTCATTCTTATAGGATTACAGTTCCTTCAAAAGGCCTGTTGCTATCTCCCTGTATTTGAAGTAAGAAATATTTTTGTGTGATCCAAAGCTCTCTGCATTTTCTGTATTGTGGCACATACCATATGATTTTGTGGCAGGGCTTCCCTGGTGGTGCAGTGGTTGAGAGTCCGCCTGCCGATGCAGGGGACGCGGGTTCGTGCCCCGGTCTGGGAGGATCCCACAGGCCACGGAGCAGCTGGGCCCGTGAGCCATGGCTGCTGGGCCTGCGTGTCCAGAGCCTGTGCTCTGCAATGGGAGAGGCTGCAGCAGTGAGAGGCCCGCGTACCGCAAAAAAAAATAATAATAAAATAAAAAAGAACACTTAATATAAGATCTATCCACTCAGCAAAAATTTAAGTATACAGTAGTATTTTAACTATAGGTACTATGCTATACAATAGATCTCTAGCACTTACCTTACATAACTGACACTCTGTACACTTTGAGCAACAACTTCATATTTCCTCCTTCCCCAACCCTTGGTAACCACCACTTTACTCTCACACCTGTCAGAACAGCTATCAACAATAAAGCCTACAAATAATAAATGTTGGCAAGAATGTGGAGAAAAGGGAACCCTAGTAATACACTGTCGTGGTAATGTAAATTGGTGCAGCCACTATAGAAAACAGTAGGGAGTTTCCTCAAAACACTAAAAGTGTAACTACCGTATGACCCAGCAATTTCATTTCTAGGTATATATCTGAAGAAAATGAAACACTAATTCAAACAGATACATGAACCCCAATGTTTATAGCAGCACTATTCACAATAACCAAGATATGGAAGCAACCTAGGTGTCCATCAACAGATGAATGAAGAAGATCTAGTATATACATATATATATATACACACAATGGAGTATTACTTATCCACAAAAAAGGATGAAATTCTGCCATTTGTAACAGTATGGATGAACCTGGAGAGCATTATGCTTAGTG